>CABHPQ010174157.1:0-36546 GCA_902168405.1 Peromyscus aztecus | reverse complement strand
CTCTCTCTCTCTCTCTCTCTCTCTCTCTCTCTCTCTCTCTCTCTCTCGGCAGAGGACTGACTGCACATAGAGAAACTCTTCCACCTCTGTCTCCAGTCACCTCAACATTTAGGGCCCCAACAAACAAATTGTGGCTGGTACACCATTCCATAATATCAGTTCACATGGGTGTCTTTGATGGCCTTAGGCACTAACACAGTCTGCCTTCTCACCTTTCAAGATAGACACCTACCCTAATTACAAGGGATAGTCACTTACATCTTGTGAAGACTTGAGTTTGGGCCCATACCCCACATGTTTCACCAGGTGGAGTGGCTTGCACTTAAAAAAATCCCTAAACAGGAGAGATGGAGACAGGAGGAACTTGCTGGCCAGCCAGCCCTAATCTGTGAGCTCCAGGCCAGTGAGAGTCCCTATTTCTATTTTTAAAGATTGTCTTTCATTTTATTTCTAATTATATACATGTGTGTGTGTGTAAATGCTCATATGTGTAGGTGCCCACAGAAGCCAGAAGACGGAATCAGATACTTTGAAGCTAGAGTTACAGGTGGTTGTGAGCTATGTAGGTTGGGTGCTGGGAGCCAAACTCAGATTCTTAGCAAGAATCCTAACTGATAAGACATCTCTCCAGTTCAAAGAGCCTATTTCAAAGAAAAAATGGTTGATGTTCTTGGTGATACCCAAGGTTGCCCTCCAGTCTCCACATGCATGCACACCAATATGTATACATAGATGAGCAGTTATACACAGGAGTGGAGGGGAGGGGTGAAGGGCAGAGTCATCAGTCCCAGTGATTTTTCAGTGTAGTTGAAGAAAAGTCTCAGAAGTGAGGTGCCAGCCTTCTTCTGGCTGCCCCCTGTACTCCTCCTCTATTGCAAAAGGTAGTGTGCACTTGTGGCTGGATGGTTCATCAATCTGATTCAGCTTGGGTACTAGGGACTCAGAAGCCTTCCTTCATTTCAGACTCTCTGCTCCTTTGAATCACAACTCCTAAAGTTTCTGCACGAAGTCAGTTCTGAAGGAGCTCTGAGTCTTCCATGTATGTCCTGGAGCTGCAGTGCTCTGCACAGGAGGCTCCCCGCAGGGCCTTTGTAGGCACCACCATCTCTGGTCCTGTGGAGATGGCTGGGAGGTGCAGGGTCACACACAGGCTCTTCACAGAGCCTTCTGTGGGGATTAATACTTTGGCCTCTTGATCTTTCTGGCCTATGAGCAGCTTCTTGCCTCTCAAGAGTGAATATCTTAATTTTGCATGTTTTAAAATCTGAAGAAGGTGAGACTTTCCTCCAAAGAAAATGCAAACATAGCCAGTAAGCATATCATCATTAGATTTCCTAATAAAGAATGGATAATTCTTGGGAATATTATCCAACCGAGAAGAAGGAATGGGGGAACTGGGGGTTCTTTGTGGCTGAAGTGCTTGCTGCACAGGCATGAGGTGCTGAATCTGGGCCCCCAGGACCCCCAGTGCTAGGCAGGTGGGGCAGAGAGAGGACTCTGGAGGTCACTGGTCAGATAGCCTAGCTCAAATGACAATACCCAGGTTCTGTAAGAGAGATCCTACCTCAAAAACAAGAGAGAGAACAATAGAGAAACATCTGTGGGCTGGAGAGATGGCTCAGTGGTTAAGAGCTCTTTCTGCTCTTCCAGAGGACCCGAGTTCAATTCCCAGCACCCACATGGCAACTCACACCTATCTGTAATCCAGTTCCAGGGCTTCTGACACTCTCACACAGACATACATGCAGGCAAAACACCAATGAACATAGAGTAAAAATAAATTCTAAAAAGAAAGAAAGACATCTGGCATCAGCTTCTAGCCTCCACATGCACATACATGGGCATGGGCACACACATGCACACACACACACACACTCAGAGAGAGAGAGAGAGAGAGAGAGAGAGAGAGAGAGAGAGAGAGAGAATATAGTGCTATACAATGTTGTGCACAGCAGTATAGATAAACATGGAAGCATGATGCCTTTTTTAAGTTTCTTTTAAAGACATAGGAACCGCTTTGAATTTACAATATTGATTTCACAACTCTGAGACTGTACTGAACCCACTAAGCAGTGCCTTGGCAGAGTGAACTGACATGTGGATTTTGTCTTATTTTACTTTTAAATACAATCACTTTTTCTAATTATTTCAATAAAGGGGTAAAGTGAACACATACACACAGAGCCTATCTGTATATGATAAGATAAAGTCATGGGTAAGATGTAACTCACTAAAGGACAAAGGTCAATAAATAGATTTTTAACGTTTTCATTTATTTTAAATATATAGAGAAATGGACTGAAGGGCCTGAAAAGGGGTTGGATACTATTGATGTATTGAATTCAGAAGCTTTGTAAACAGTAAATGAGAATTTCTTGTTTTGTGGGCATGCATAATAAAGGTGAAGGCTTAGCTACCAGTGTTTTAATGAAAAAGTACAGTGTGTCTAGTTCTGCTGCTATACTGTTAGTTTTCATGGGTGGCTTTGACGATGTGAACTTATAAGAAAAAAACTTTTAGGATAAATTATCATTTGTGGGACTTTTATACACTGTGGATATAACCATAAACAATATATTGCAGCAACACTGAGTCTTATTGAAATGAAATAAGCAAAAGCAGTGGGGTGGATTGGAAAAACAAAGCTTTCTGCATTCTGAAGAAGTTGACTGGGCATCTGCAATGTTTGTGGTTCCTGAAAAGATGAAGTCATTGTCCCTCCCTTAAAAAGAAAAAGGAAAGAAAGCCAAGCTCATGCGGAATGAAAGTGTGAAGATAGTGATGGATTCAATGCTAACTCTTTGTAGAAGAAAAGATGGTGTGGCCATTATGGTCCAGTCTGAAAGAAACATCCTACAGAGGGGCTGAGGGCAGGTTTTCCTATAGCCCTTCTGCTGTCCCTCACATGAGGTTAGGCGTCTCAATGTCATCCTCAACCCAACCATAGTTACTTTAGTTTTATATCCATGGTCGGTGCATTCCAGAGCAATTCTGCAGAAAAATACATTTTGCTGTGTTTTGTCACCAGTCTCACTGTGTGGTAGGAGAGAGTGTGTAGTCAGAAGTTTTTTCCCGTGTCCCACCTGGTCCCACAGCCACTGAGACCCAAGTAAACACACGGAGACTTATATTATTTACAAACCATATAGTCTATGGCAGGCCTCTTGCTAGCTAGCTCTTATACCTTCAGTTAACCCATTTCTATTAATCTGTGTTTTGCCACATGCTCTGTGGCTTACTGATCTGCTGGCATGTTGTTCCCTGGGCAGCAGGCTGGCGTGTCTCTCTCCTCTCCTTTCTTCTTTCTGTCTCTCTGCTTATATTTCCTGCCTGCCTCTAAGCTGCCTTGCCATAGACCAATACAGCTTTATCTATCAACCAATCAGAGCAACACATATTCACAGCATACAGAAAGACATACCCCAGCAAGAGTACCCCTGGATCACAGTTGCAGCCCTTCTGTCTGGAGGGCTTCTGTGTAGATGTGAGATGCCACCTTCTTGGTTCTGAGCAGAGCTGCATCTAATGAACTGTCCACATTGGTTGGACACTAGCTGGGAAAGAGGTTGGAAAGCCCCAGGTTCATTTTACATTTTGCTGAGCTCTCCCTGTCCTGGGGTCTCATCGAATACTGCAAACATTCCTTATGATAAGGACAGGGGAGGGTTAGCAGTGTCTGAGGCAGGTGTCCCTGGGTGGCTGTCTGCACTTTAAATAGAAGTCCAATGGGAGTGCTGCTTCCAGCTCATGGCAGAGTCTGGTGCGGGATGCACAAGCAGACAAACACTGGCAGAGCCAAGTAGGTACCCTCAGCTCTCACAGAGCCCTTTCCTTTGTGCCAAACTACATGTGTTAGGCCAGTCCTCATGGAGCAGGTGGTGCTGGCTCACTGAGTGAGGTCATCGGAACGCCTGAGTGTAAATAGGCAGCTTCCTTGTTGCTGTCCTCTTCTTCCTCTTCCTCCTTCTCTTCACTCTCTCCATCTCCTCCCTCTTTTTCTGCTTCCTGCCTCTCCTCCTTTCTTCCTCTTCCTCCACTTTTTCTCTTTTGTTTGATTTTTGAGACAAGTTTTTTGTATGAATGTAAGTCTAGCTTTGAACTTACGGTCTTCCTGGCTGAGCTGGTGCTACAGATACAAGCCACCACATCTGTTCCCCGTGTTCTTCTGAAGTATTTGTAAGGGCATTGTTCTACATAAGAGAAGCCATTTGACTGAGCCTCAGCAGGTGAGTCCCACTGCCTCTGTGGAACTACCTTCTCCAGCCCATGTCTCCTTTGGGCATTGGAAACTGAGTACTTGGGCGTTCTATCTGCCTGCTGCACCTCTTTGGAGAAGTCACATGAAGTCTCGGTTCCAGTTTCCTTCTCTGCTGTGGCTATTCTGCCTTATTCTATGGGGGTCATAAGAGGCACAGTGCACATTATCCCTTGAAGACTGTCCCCACCCCAAAATGGCCAAGAAGGAATGAGACATCATAGAGTACATGCTGCAGATGCCACTGCTTAGCATGTCCTAGGGTGGTGGGATTATTTCAAGTTTTAAAATCCCTACTAGAGAAGATATGCTCAACCTTGTTCTATTTAACATCAGTGTCCAAAAAACATCTTAGAAAAAGAGGTGGGGCTGAGCAACTCACGTTAATACTGACCCTCATGTCTATATCACCCCAGACCATGGGAAGAGACCTGGTAACCAGTATGGCAGGTTGATTAGAAGAAGCATATACTTATCTAGGATCAAGCTAAAGAACTGAGAGAAAATCACTTTCCAGTGATTCCTGAATTCCCCTAGGGAGAAATCCCAAGTGTCAAAGCTACTTCTCTTGTCTCCACATCGAGGCTGGCTGTTGGGTTAAGAGGGAAGCTAAGCATTTATGCTTCCCTGTCTTGGCCATAGGCTTAGAGAGATTATAGGGAACACACTGATGCGTAGCTGCTCTCACAAACAGCAACATGAGTTCCTCACACACCTGGAATGGAATGGTATCCTTGAAGGAAGTACCAGGCAGAAACCCACAGAACCTGAACACATAATAGAGGATGAGAATATCAGTGAATAGGAGAGACTGCAGGTTGGGGACTGCCCTGTCCTAAAGCTGGGCTCATTGTGAGAGGAGCTGGAATCATGTCACCTGTTTAGGCAGCAGATCACATGAGAGCTACTCGGGAGCCATGATCCAAACACTGTGTCCAGACCATCAGCATCATGTGTAAAGTCACACAGCCAGGAGTCCCCCACAACCCAGGACTGCTGTATGACAGAAGCTGGGCCCCAATGGAGTGAAACACCAAATTAACCCAAGGAACAAGGAATTCAGATCCAGAGGGAAAATGGGAAATATCGTTCTGGGTTTTTTTTTTTTAAAGAACTATAGATGTGATTAAAGAAGATGGAAGCTAAGAAAGGGGAGCCACTGGCCTTGGAAAAGCCAATCAGGAATTTTAGGAATTAACATATGCTGATTTACATTTAAGAATTTAGGAGCTGTGTGAAAAAGAACAAAATCAGGGAGACAGGACTGAAGGACTCAGGCAGATGTGCTCAAAGGCATAGGAGCGAGCGAGAGCTGTGGAGGCTGCCTGAGGGCTACGGGGCCGAGGTAGAGCTCCAGCAGCTGGGGCGTGAAGGACCAGGGAGCGGTGATCCCGAATGAGGTCATTGTTATAATTTCTGGTATGAAGAGTCGCTCATTCCTGGACTGTAGCTACAACAGACTCTTGCCCCAGATTTGAAAAGGAAACCCACAAGAGAGCATCGTCTAACAGAGTGTCTAAACATAATGAGAGCGTCTACCTTCATCTCGAGCTGCTTCCTGCACATGCCGTCGCCTTTGCCAATAAACCGCGTCCTCAAAATACCAAACCCACTGGCAGTTCTTGCCTTGTACCCCTTCCTAGTGTGGATGTTCTTTTGTTGCCTCTGTCTGGGCTACACTGTTCTTTCCTTGGGAAACTTCCCAGAATTCCTCCTTTAGTCTTACTCCTGTTGACCACGGGGTAGACCCGGCAGCCTCGAGGCTCTTGCACTGTTGCTGTGCTGTTCTGGTTGCTTGACTGACTTTGGCTCACGCGGCTCCGTGAGCTTCCTTGCCTTTGGGGTCACCGTGACTCATGGACACATCAGTTAGTTGATCGTGTCCATCGGCACCTCAGAAGTCACAGGGAATGAGTCAAACTATAAGCCAGTGGATTATATAGTAGCCACACTAGGCCCAGAGACACAGCAGAGAACAACTATGGAATGTATAACAGCTTATGGGCAAAGTTAAGTTTCCTGCCTAAATAGAACACACACACACACACACACACACACACACACACACACACAGAGAGAGAGAGAGAGAGAGAGAGAGAGAGAGAGAGAGAGAGAGAGAGATCTATCACAAACTTCCATGTTTATTAAAAACTTTAAAAATCAAAATAAGAGTTTTTAAGTTTATTTATTTCATTTTATGTAAAAATGTAAGTGCCCGTATATATGGATATGTACCACAGACACGCCTGATGTCCATGGAGGCCAACACGCATCACATTGTAAAGTGTCTCTTTCTGTGGCTTCTTCGGTGGTAGATGAAAAGCCATGAGAGGGAAGGGCTTGGCTTGTTTTAAGTTGTGGTGTTGGGAACCTCGATTGCTCCATATGTGACCATTGGTCATGTGTCACAGTAAGGACACCTTTGATTGCATCTCTTTGCAATTTTCAAGACTGTTGTTCATAGTAATTCCACGTAGTATCCAGGAAACCAGTCCATCCACAACTTCCAGTGCATCTCAGAAATGGTCCAGTTGGTTAGTGTAACAGGAGAGAGGGAGTTGCTAGGCAGGCCTAAGTGCTCCACACAGGGACACACAGGTTCTCCAGTGAGTTCTGTGACATGTAGCATCCAGAGAAGCCAGAAGGAAGGGTTTCAAGGTGGCACAATAAAACCTATGAACTGAAATCCTAAAAGCATCAGGAGCTTCATTCAGAGATCATTCTTTGTCCCATATGCAGTCCCCACAAAGCTCCTTGCTATGGTCCAGACCCATTACACATTTGGAAAGAGAAACATTTAAAAGGCCAATGGAGCCACAGAGAGCAAGCACAATGGTGGCCCCAAGATGGCCCCACAACCAGAAACTGGAAAGAAACACAAACTTAACAACCAGAAACCAGATGCAAAAAAGCAATGCCCTGGGGGCAGATTGCTTGGATTTCATGCATAAGGACTTAGGTTCAATCCCCTGAATCCCTGAAAAAATAAAACAACCACAGAAATCAACGCCATCTCATGCAGAGCTAGTTAGCTGAGATCACCCCCGAATCAGAGTGGAGCTGATAAAATGAAGACCAAAGTCTTTAAGGAAATCCAGTGAATTTAGCATCTTCCATTTAAGAAGACAGGGAAAGAAGCAAACATTCTAGGTAGACACAGTATTGGATCCTTCTATTGAAGGTATCGTCTCTTACTCATGTAAAAATAAGAGAAATAACTTGGATGGCCTAACTTTGTGTATTCCAGCTGTTCACTCAGGCCTCCTGGAGAATCGGATGTCTTTCCTAAGCAGATAAATGGACTTTGTGGCTCTAATGGAGACAGCCTCTTCTGAGGGAGAGCTGAAATCCAGGACACTTTGACCTCTGTAAATAGGATAAAAGCTGACAGATTTTCAAGCCTTCTTGAGAGGGACCATTAACTGAGCATGTCTTCTCTGGATGGATATTAGTTCACCAACTTCCTAAGCTTCTCCCAGGTGCTTCCGGTCAAGATGGGGAGGGCTGTCCTTGGAGTCTGCATACAGATATTTGGGGTGTCCATTGATCTGAACAAGGACTAGCCCTTAACCCAAAGATGGCCAGGGACAGGTGACACAATGGAGGCTAAATGTCTGAAGGATGTTTCCTGTGTCTTTCAACTCCTAGCAACCCACTTGTCTACATGGGGACCATTGAGCTCTGTTTTGGACAAGCATAGCTTTTCTCTTGATCATCCTTCCCAGCCTTGAGACACATATTGATTTCTGTGCCTAAGAAAAAGGATCGTGTGTGTGTGTGTGTGTGTGTGTGTGTGTGTGTGTGTGTGTGTGTGTAGGGAATGAGGCCATTTTACTGAACCATGATGGCTTTGTCATAGTTTTTGATAGTCTCATTAGAAAAGCAAAACTGACTTTCATCCGCCGTCCACAATCCAGAATTGTGTTTGACCATGCTCACTATTTCTGAATGGCTATCACAGCGCCTTATGTGGTCTTTTCTCCATTGCAGTGTTTAACTGTCTCTGTCCTTTTTTTTTTTTTTTTTCTCCAGCGGAAGATACTAGTCTGTCTCAAAAGAAGAAGGTGACTGTGGAAGATCTTTTCAGTGAAGACTTCAAAATCCATGACCCGGAGGCCAAGTGGATAAGCGGTGAGTTCGTAGTCCTTGGGGCACCTGGGAGGTGCCTCCCACCCTACCTCCTCTCTGTCACCCCTGTGTTTGTCCTCTCCCCCCCTTGTGGCTGTGAAGCTCTGCAGAAGGTCTGATCTCTGGCTGTGACTGTCAACACACTGCCATCATAAGAACACATGACCCTGGGATAGCCACTCCTTACTCTACAGGCTACCTCACAGACATCAGCGTGCCTCAGCTTTGTGAGAGAGGGGTCTGTTGAGGACCCATCCTCCATCATCCCCCGTGTGTCAGCTCCCTCCTGGAGCCATAACTTCCTCTCAGGGAGAGGAAACATGTTGCTAAGCAACAGAGCCCATGCTGCTGCTCTGCTGAGCCTGCCTTCTCCATGGTACCAGTCCTCTTCTCCGCCTTAAGTTCACTTTCACTCACCAGGGAACTAGCTGTGACCAAGGACTGCGCTAGGTCACTGCCAAATACAGGGATCTGTGCAGACGCTGAGAAACATGCCTTCCCTCTCAACTTAACCTGGATCCAATCTCATTTTATAGTTTGGGGGACTTTTTCTTAAGCAACCAAACAAAACAGAACCAAGTACCAATGGCGGTATGCTCCTCTTGATGCCCAGGATGATGAATTTCATCTAAAGGGTCTGAAGTCCCATGAGCCTGCTCCCTGGCCCTCAGTGGCAGGTGGCATCTCTCCTGCTGTGGCTGTGGCTGTGCTTTGCATGGTTTTCCCTTTAGGGAATGCTCCTGACCCCTCAGGTTGGCAAGCCTTTCTAGTGCATCAGGCCCAGGCCCAACACTAGAGCATTCCAGAGAGCAGCAGATTCCTGAGAACCTGACACGGCAGAGCTGGTCTGCCGCACAGTGGGCTGGCCACCCACCTGACCCCCAGTTTTGTGTTCTTTGCATTGTACAGAGTGACATGGTATTGTTAGAGTCATTTGTTGCCCAACAGCCCTGGGAAGGCTTCCCATACTTCGCCAACTCAAAAAACAAATCAATTAGCAATGCTCTCACCTTCTAGCTCTTCCTCTGGGCAGTGGTTTCTCTTTTGTCTGTCCTCTGAATGTGGTGTTAGTTTCTGACCCCAAGGTTAGCTCCTTCTCCAAGCAAATCAGGAGAAGGGTGTTGCAAAGTATGTATTTTTGTAAAGTCTTCAGAAAAATGCCAAGTGGGTTGTTGGGAGTGCTGTGGGCGGTACATGGAGACCCAGGACAGGAAGATGGAAGAGCAGAGGTCTCCTGCTGCCCTGGCAGTGAACTTCACCTTCAGTGTTGAAGGTGCCCTAGCATCTTCCACACCCCAACCCCCACCCCACCAAGAGTGTATGTGTGTGTGTGTGTGTGTGTGTGTGTGTGTGTGTGTGTGTGTGCACAAGCATGCACACATTTGTGTTTGGGCAGGTCTGAGCACTCAGGCAATGCTCAACATCAGACCTTGAGAATAAAGTAGTCTCGTTGGGAGCCCAAAGATGTATTCTGGAGAGAAACATTGATCTTAACTCAATAGATGCAGAGAGATGGAATCCTGCTGCCTCACTCTCCATAGGAAGGCATTTTGGATACTGTGAGCAGTCTTAAATGGATGGCTAGGGTTTGTTAGATAAGAAAGAACAGACTTCTGAGAAATGTAAGTCTAAAACATCAGCCTGTGCTAAACTGTGATCAGAAGAACCAATTGCAAGCTGAGAGACAATACCCAGAGATGAGAAAGTAAAACAAATCCAAAAGGTGTGTGTGTGTGTGTGTGTGTGTGTGTGTGTGTGTGTGTGTGTGTGTGTACAGAAACAGATTCAGGGATACTTGGAAGGGTAGAAATAAGGGGTACCAGATCCAACTCTGGGGCTCAAAGATCACTGGAGGAGGGACTAGAAAGATTCCAAGAGGGACCAAAGAGTAGAGCTGGCACTTTTTTATTAGGTTGCCATGGTTTCAGACAGCCTAGTCCTAAAGCAACAGTCTAAATGAAATGAGCAGGGTGTGTGTAGGGGGGTAGTGGCTGTGGAAGAGAAGAGAAGAGGAAGGAAGGGGAGGGCAGGGGAGGGGAGGGGAGGGGAGGGAAGGGGGCATGTAAGCCATGAAATGGAGGCACAGGTTGTGTAAGTTTCTGAAAGCCAGGGCCCTTTCTCTGAGCTGCCCCCCGACACACACACACTGCTGTCTGATGCACGTGCTGGGGACTTGTTCTGACTAAATGAGAATGGCTGCCTAGAGATGTGCCAACTCCACCCAAGGGAAACCAGCCAGAACACTTTTCCCCAAAGTGCGGGGTTAGTTTAAGCCTCCTCCTCTTCTTTTTCTTCACTCTCTCTTCCCCCACTTTCTCCCTCCTCCTTGGAATAATCTTCAGGGTGTCTAGTAAGTCTTAACCTCTCAATAAGTACCTCACACCTATTAAGTCATTTGTTTCTCACAGATTCCACTAGTCCCATTTTCAGGTGTGTAAACTGAGGCTCAGAGTGTTTACGTAGCTTAGCTTATATCCCATATCAACCTAATTTTCTCTGGTATTCACAAACTGCTGCACCAAGTGGAATCCAGGTCTTCTGTCTCCAGGAAATTTCTCTTATAACCTCATCAGTTTCCTTTTCAGGTTTTAACCAGTTTCTGGGCTGTGAATATTTCAGAGTTCCTACCATCCTTTTAACTTCTCTGTTCTTGAAAGTAACAGGACAACTAAGTGCTGGAAGGGAGTGGAGACTTTCTCTACTGAGGAAGAAACTTAGTTTTTTTTTTTTTTTTTTTTTTTGGACACATCAATCACTGGTTGTTAACATGAATCTTGGGTTTAATATTGGGGCTCATGATCTAAAAGTAAGGAAACATGCTAGGTTGGAGTTTTAAAACTATAGGTTGGTTCTTTTTAAATAAAGTAATAGTTTCATTGGTAATATAATAATTGCATAAGTGATTAAAATGTAATTGATAGTATAAAGTTGTAAAACCCTGAGCAAAGCTCCATGGCCTCCAAATGGCCATTCTGACCACTGAGGTGTCGAGAGTTGGGACTGGGCCAGTGTTTGTGTGGTATCATTATACCAGCTGAATGATGCTTTTATTTGTGAGTTAATCAGAATAGCGGTTTTTATTTACTTTATTGTTTCTTAAACCTACCTCCTCTGAAAGCTTGAAATCTTCTAGAATCCTGAGACTCTTGTAGGACTTCCTTGTAGATTTATTACAGTGAAGAAGAGCAGAAACTAGCAGATCTGACAAGCTCCCTGCTTCTGGAAGGTCCCTCACGCCTGCTGGGGAGAGACTGGTGGCAGCTAGGTCCTTCCACATGTGTGCTGCATTAAGTAACGTCTCATATTTCTGACAGTCGCTGCATTACCTTCCCTACTTTGGGGACTGTCTTAGTCACTGTTCTATATTGCTGTGAAGAGACACCATGACCACAGCAACTCTTAGAAAGGGAAGTATTTAATTGGGGGCTTGTTTACAGTTTCAAAGGCTTAGTCCATCATCATCATGGCAGGGAGTATGGCAGCATGCAGGCAGGTGCTGGAGAAGTAGCTGAAAGCTACATCCTGATCCACAGGCAAAGAGACAGACAGAGAGAGACACTGACTGGGCTGACAGGGGCATTTGGAACCTCCAGGCTGACCCCCAGGGACATACTTCCTCCAACAAAGCCACACCTCCTAATCCTTTTCAAATAGTGCTACTCTCTGATGACTAAGCTTTCAAATATATGAGCCTGTGGGGGCCATTCTTATTGAAACTATCAGAGGGAACTTTTCTGCGATGTTCCAGGGTTTTGTGACATGGGACAACATTGTGGCTACCACTTCTTTCCAAACTGAATCACCTCAGCCCAAAGTGATGGGCAGTCTCAAACCTTCCCCTCTCTCCTCACCCCTCCATCCCTCATCCATCATCTTCTTCAGCAGAAATGACTTGGGAAAGGTTGCAACACTCACCCTGCCTGTGTTCACCCACACTTCTAGCTACCAGTGACCCACCTCCTCTCCACACAGCATCTAAAGAAATCATAGATAAACTTTCACTGGCTTGAGGAATAATTGTAGAGAACCTCTTCTCCCTTGAACATTTTTGTGCATGAGAATATGCTGATCTTGAAATAAATGCATCCTCATTTCTGCCCCATTCAAACCCATATCTTGCCCTTCATCTTGTCCATGTTCCCACTGGGGTTCCACCTGGCCCCCCTGTCCTCTGCAACCTGGGGCAGCTGTCTACCATGAGCTCTTTCATACTCCACTTCCCATGCCTTGGAGCCCACTCTAATTAGGCATCTACCCCAGGCTCCTGAACTTCCTCTTGTCAAGGTCACAGAGGACTTCCAGGTTCAGGAATGCCAATGTCATTCCTCAAGGTCATTTCTTCGACCTTCCTCCCTCTAAGAGCAGTGTATGCTGGAGTGACTGGCCCTTCTCGAGGCAGTCCTCCTCACTGATTATGGCCCGGCCGTCCTGTCCTCTGGTGTAGCCCCTGCCTTGTGGGTAGCTCCCTGCACCTCAGGCCTCTTGCTGGTGGCCTCTCTTCCTAGCATTCTCCATGATGGAAGTCCCAGGCCCTAGCTTGGTCCTGTTTTCTTCCACCTGCACACTCTTGCAGTCAGTGTTCTGACCACTCCTAAATGCACATCTCCAGACCAGGGCCCTCCTCAGACTTCCCATATGCTTCAAAGACCTTACAAACTTAACCTTAACACACGTCTCCAAATCTGAAGTCCTGATCCCATCCAAAACCATAAACACACACAAAGAAAACAAATCTATGTCCTTCCCATATCTCCCCAATGTGGGCTGATGGGAAACTCACCCATTTGAATCTCCTGTACCATTCCTACATGCTGCTTATTTGGCAAATAGTCCCTTTCTAAGCCTGGCTGGGATTGATGTTAATTCTAAAATGAGGGTATTGTGTTTTTACATGGAGTCCACCGCCCACCTGGTTATTTTTCAATTCTTTGTTCAAGACAGGGTTTCCTACTGCCCAGGCTGGACTCCAACTGCCTATGTAATAAAAGATAGCTGTGCCCAGTGCAGACTTTCTTCTGGTCACCCTCATTTTCTTGACTCCTGTCACTTGTTGGCAGACAGCCCTCTGTGTCTTGGGACACAGAGCTGGAGAGACTGGAAAATTGGAGAAAATTGCCTCCTTTGAATGTAGGAAAGTATCAGCTGGCTGGTTGATACTGGAAAAGTATATGTTTCAGGAGATAAAATTGGCCTTGGTGCTCAGGGCTCAAAGCAATTTGATTTCCAAATGTGTTTTAGCCTCTCTGTGTTGTTCTGAAGAACCAGATGGGTTTTTTTTTTTAAGCTTGAGGGGTTCAGGGAATTCACACTTAAAATGGTTTGTGTTTTTCCACTGCTTTTGGGAGACCACAATTTTCCATCAGAAGCAGGAACCTTACAGTGGGAGAGAGTGAAGACATACCCTGGGCATCACTGACTGGAGCACCCTTGCCTATGGGCACAGTGACTACAGGAAAGTGCCCAAGAAGGGTGGGGTCAACAGAACAAAGCTGTTTCTCTCTGCCTCAGTTAGTTCCAAAATCCCTGACCAAGGCAACTCAAGGAAGGAAGAGTTGATTTGGCTCATAGTTCAAGATACAGTTCACCATGATAGGGATGGTGTGAGCACAGGAGAGTGTGGCCTTTGGTCACGTTGCATCTGCAGTCAGGAAGCAGAGAGACAGACATTGGTCATCATAGGTTTCTATTGCTGTATAAAACACCATAGCCAAAAGCAACTTGAGTTAAGGGAAGACGCGGCAGGAACTCAAGCGAGATCCTAGAGGTAAGAACTGAAGCAGCAGTATGGAGGCTTACTGGCTTTCTCCTTGGGGCTTGCTCAGCCTGCTTCCTTATGCATCCCAGGACCACCCGCCCAGAGGTGTCACCTCCCACATCACTCATTAATCAGGAAAATGCCCCACTGGCCAATCTAATGGAGGCATTTTATCAGTTAAGGTTCCCTCTTCCAATATGACCCCAGTTTGTGTCAGTTTGACAAAAAAAACTTCCCACCACACTGGTGCTCAGCTCCACGTCTCTTTTTATTCAGTCCAGGACCCCAGCCCATGGAATTGTACCTTCCACAGTTCAAGCAGGTCTTCCCACCTCCATTAACCCGGTCTAGATAATCTCTCACGGATAAGCAGAGGCTTGTTTCCTAAGTGAGTCTAGCTAGATCCTGCCAAGGTGACAATCAGTATTAACCATCTTACTGCCCAGTGAGTGGATGGGCACTGTGGGCATGAGACGAGGGGTCATCGGAAGTCACTGCATACAGTGAACACTATTGAAGCACATCTCCTTGCTATGTGGCAGGTCTTAGTTGTAAGCACTATGTGATCGCACTGTGTGTTTGTGTAGACAATTGACTGCCTTTCTCTTCTGTTGTCATCCTTGAGACCACACCTTTCCTCTGGAGCCGAGAACCTTGCTGTTCCAGCCTCAGAAGGTCAATTCTTCCTCTGGTGGCAGGGTGCAGTCACACCTGACCACACCTACGCTCCCTCAACGCCAGCCCCTCCCCCAGTCTAGCCCCTACACTGCTGTATCTGAGATAAAACCTCAATCTGCTCACCCTTCTCCAAAGCTTCCTGTGGGTATCTCCCACGTTTCCCACAGGAAGAATGTAGAAGGCGGGTAGCATTTGGTGCCGGTGGCCATACAAATAGCCACAGTGGCTGCTACATTACATAGCTCCCTGACTTCTGCCTCTCTGATTCTATTTCGATCTTCACTAAATGCAGATGGGCAGAGGCTGGGTCGCATATCAGACACTTACGTTACGATTCATAACAGTAGAAAATTACAGTTATGAAGTAGCACAAAATAATTTTATGCTTGGGGGGGTCACCACAGCATGGGGAACTGTATTAAAGGGTCGCAGAGTTAGGAAGGTTGTGAACCACTGCTTCAGAAGCTAGAAAATGTGAATCAAACAAGTTAAATATGCTGTGTGTGAGATGGCCCGTGACTGTAGTCTCAGCACTCGAGAAGATGGCATGGCAGTTTGAGGCTAGCCTGAGCTACAGAATAAGAACCTGTCTCAAAGAACCTGAGTGGATGGGGGAGGAGTTAGAATGGAGGTGAGAGAAACTGTAGGGGAGCAGGAGAGGAGGGAGGGGAAACTGTGATCCAGATGTAAAGTAAATGAAAAAAATTAATAATTTAAAAACTGTCTCAAAAAAAAGAGCCCCTTTTTCAGACTTATCCAGGTGGCTTTTGAGAGCCCTGGGTTCTCCTGCCTCAGTGTACCTTCCTGGGTTTCCTGTCTTCTTTTCCTACTGCACTGCCACTTCCTGTCTGCAACATGACCTCTGCCCGCTCACCCGGCACCACCCCACCACCTTTTCCATAACTTCTTGCTTTTACTTCTGTCTCTGTCTGAAAATGTTTTCAATCAAAGTTTCTCTTTACAAGTTCCCATTCACTCCTTATGGCTTGACCTCAAAGAAATTCTCTCTAGATTTTCCAGATTAGAGTTAATTGCAAAGGCCAGACCTATGTCTTCCCTCCTGCGGCAGCTAGAGGGACATCTAAATAAGGGAGTGACCAGCTGCGCTCTTGGACACCACTCCTGTTGGCTTCCTGAAGTGCTCAGTCTGCTGCCACACCCTAACAATGACATGATGTCTCATGGACCCTACTGCTGCAACTGTTTAGTTCCTGGTGCCAGCCAATGGTCTGTCATCAAAGAGGGATGAGTTCTGACTCTTTATCTTTGGCAAGTGTTACTTTCCTGGGAAATTTAAATACTTCCCTGCTACAGCCCATGCCTACTGGTTGACAGATCCCTTTTTTGCATTACAAAGGCCTTTTTGATTTAGTGAAATATTTATGTTTGTGGGTTGGGTGTGTACCTGTATATGTACATACGTTTTTCTTGAGAAAGGGAATCTCAAATGAGATTTCTGTGCCATTTTCCTCCTCAGCATGAAGACTGACTTTTTTTATAGGACATTAAGCATTTGTTTCAAGAACACAGAGACTTCAGGGATTTATTTAAGGACCTCAACATGCCCTATGGCCCCTTGTTCTCTTCCTCACTGGAGTAGATGAGCAGCTGGGCCCACAGGTGGGAGATGGGGACATTCTTCATGGCAGTCACGGCTGGTCATCCTTCATGGCAGTCTCTAAGTCCAGGACAGGTGGTCTTCCACATGCCAATGCAGCCAGCCTAATACAACAAAAATGCTTTCACTCCAGCAACCCTCAGACTTCTATTTTCACCAAGTTAAGAGTCTAAGAATTCAGATGAGTCTCAGTATCACAGCCATTTGGGCTGAGAGTGAGATGTACTCTGGTACCTTTTCTACAGTGGTTCTCCGAAGGCACACCAGAAAGCCCATTATCCTTCACACGGTGACCCTCCCTGTTAGCACTTACTGTCTCAATTAAATTATCCCATGTAGTCCTTAACTACGGCAACCTGCTGGAATCTAATTAATTATCATTGACATCTTCCCAAATATGGATCACCTTCTTAATTAATAAGTGTCTCTTGATCTCTCTGTAATTGAGCATAACCCCCTGGGGGGCTGTGGGTCTTCTACCTGGACCTACATTCATGGCCAGGTGGCTATTTCCATATCTTACCTTCATAGTTAGCTTTTCTGGAGCCTTGAATACATTACTGTAATTATATTTCACTCATAGGCCAGACTTTCTGGCCTGTAATAAAGTCTTAGTAAGTATTAATTGATTGAATGCCTGAGTCAGCAAGTGAGACACTGCATTTGTTTTTTTTTTTCTGTTACTGTAATAAAATGTCTCAACAAAAGCAACATATTGGAGAAAAGGCCATTTACTCATAGTCCCAGGGTACAGCCCATCATTACAGGGAAGCCACAGTGGCAAGAGCTTGAGAGAAATGATCATAGTATATCAAGAGTCAAAAGCAGAGCGCAATAAATTCGTACATGGCGCTGCCTGGGGAATGGTGTCACCCACAGTTGGCATGTCTTCTCTCTTCAACTAACATAATCAGGAAATCTCCCCCATAGATGTGCCCATAGGCCAACATGATCTAGGCAATCCCTCAATGAGACTCCCTGCTCAGATGATTCTAGAATGTGTCGAGTAGACAGTTAAAACTAAGCGGCATAGACTCCATGGAAGAGTCCATGGGGTTTCTAGTTGATTGAGTACTGACTAGCTTCTTTAGTCCTCATAATGTTTGGCACTTTAAGAAATTCTTCATGCATGTGCAATGACGGATATGATCCCGTTCGTTATCTTGCTTCAGCTAGCAGTCTCTCCTAGAACATAGGGATGGTACTTCTGTGCTCTGCCCTGGGTGTTGCTCACCCTTTCTCTACTGAACATACTTGCAATCCCAACACCTGGGAGGTGAGAAAGGCAGCACTTGAGTTGAAGGCCAATTTGAAATATGTCTGAAAGGGGCAGGGTTGATGGCTGGAGATTCAGCTCCCAGTCAGGATATAGCTCTGTGGTCTCTACCTTTGCAAGGTGAGGAACCAACAAGTCAATTACTTTTCTTAGCTTCTCTCAGCTCGCATTGTTAGGCATGGTTTTCACCAGCTGGTGACTAACATAACAAATTTGCCATGGCTTGAATATGTGTCCCCAGAGTGTTAAGGATTTTGTAGCCAGCCCTTGTACTATTGGAAGCCTGTGAGGCCTTTAAGAAGTGGGCCTTGGCCCAGCCTTAATACAAGGGGGAGGTGCTTAATCTTACTGCAATTTGATATGCCATGTTTTGTTGATATCCATGGAAGGGCTGCCCTTTTCTGAACAGGAGCTGTAAGGAGTAGATTGTGGGGGGTTGGGGGCAGAAAGAAGGTGGGGAATGGGAGGAGTGCGTGGAAGGGAAACTGCAGTGGGGATGGAAAAGAAAGAAAGAAAATGGAAAAGATAAAAGAACTGGGGCCTGGGGCTGGAGAGATGGCTCAGTGGTTAAGATCACTCACTTTCTCTCTCTCTCTCTCTCTCTCTCTCTCTCTCTCTCTCTCTCTCTCTCTCTCTCTCTCTCTCTTGACAGGGTTTCTCTGTGTAGTTTTGGTGCCTGTCCTGGATCTCGCTCTGTAGACCAGGCTGGCCTTGAACTCACAGAGATCTACCTGACTCTGCCTCCCCAGTGCTGGGATTAAAGTCATGTGCCACCGCCGCCCAGCTTCACTTACTTCTCTTAGAGGACCCAAGTTTGGTTTCTAGCACCCACACTGGGTAGTCCACTACTGCCTGTAACTTTATCTTAGGAGGATCTGATGCCTTCTTCTGACCTCCACCCACACCCTCACTCACAAGCAGGTACCTCCCCTCCCCCCAACACATGTACACGTAAATAAAAACATAAACTATATCTCAAAAGAATTATAGGAATGGTCGTGGCCTTGATGGGGACAGTAGAGCCTCTGGCCCTTGCTCTTTCTGTCTTTCCCTGTCGCAGGTATGAAGTGCCCATTTTTCTCTGCCACACATTTCAGCACTGACACAGTGCCCCATCCTGCAACAGACACCAGAGTCCTAAAAGCTACGGACTGAAACCTCTGGTACCAGAGACAGCTGATGAGAGCAGGAAGAGAGGAGAAACATCACATTCAACCCTCACCCCCTCCCAATCCCGGGTCCTCTATTTCCCCACTATTTTCCAATTTGTGATGCCCATATGTGCATAGGTCTAGAGCGATCCACTGGAGCATGGTTGACCTACCAGGATCGCACTTTAAAGAAAACTGACTTCCTTTCCCTAACAACTATCAACTGTCAACAACACCACAGCTAGGAGCTAAGTCAAGAATTTTAATATGGGCCCCACCCCTTCACACCCCTTTGTTGCATCTCAAAATGATGGAAAACTGGCAAGCCTGCACTCTTAGTGAGCAACTCTGTAGAGGCCTCTGGAAGCATCTAGAAACTGGCCCAGAGCTCAGCATAGAGTTCCTTACTTAAAACGTAGAGTTCCTAACTTAAAAATCAGGTTCTAACAGGGCAGGATGGGCTGCATTTTAACAGGCACTGGGAATCAGGAAGTGTCTGTGAAGGGTAAGACAATGGCCCCAAGGGTTTCATCAGCCATCTCCTCAGCCTATGCCACTCTTTGTCCATGGTGCACTACTCGCCTACTATTGCTGGTCTGTTCCAAGGCTGGCATCCTGAAGGTCACAGCAGAGGGGCTGAGGTGAGAGGTGGGTCTGTCAGCAGCCTCTTACAGCCTCCCGAGGCCCTGGGGCAGCCAGGTGCAGTGTGAACTCTTTCCAACGCATGCTATTAACTTATTTCTGCTGCTTTGTTTATTTTTATGTTAACGTCCCACTTCTTCCCAAACTCCTCTGAGAATCAAATACTGTCTCCTGTAGTTGGGATGTGCAAAGACCAGCTCTTACAGATACATGGATAGGCTGAGCAGAATAATTATAATAGTAAATAATAATAATAATAATACAACAACAACAACAACAAAGTTATCGGGAAAACTTGGATGAGTTTGGCTTTGGGTTTTTTTCCCAAATTTTTGTTTTTATTTATCTTATTTATTTTTATTTATGTGTCTGTGTGACTGAATGCCACATGTATGCAGTGTGGATGGAAGCAGGAAGCAGACATCAGATCCTTTGGAGCTGGAATTACAGGCAGTTATGAGCTGCCAGTGGTTGCTGGGAACCGAACTCAGTACTCTGCAAGAGCTGTAAGTGTTCTTAGTAACTCAGCCATCCCTGGCTCCTGGCTTTGTTTTTAATGATATCCTATGGGTATGTTTTCTGTGCATCTGTGATAACTTGGGGGATGATGAGTTCTAACTCAAAGATTTTTTTTAATATACCATTTTACTAATCCTTTGAGAATTTCATACGTGCACACAATTTATTTTGATCATGTTTACCCCTCACCCCTCCCAATCTTATGTCTTCTTTTTACCCTCATATTTTCCAATTTATGCTGCTCATATTTGCATGAGTATGGAGCGATCTGCTGGAGTATGGTTGACCTACCATGGGCCACACCCTCACAGAAAACTGATTCCCTTTCCCTAGCAAGTATCAACTGTCAATAGCATCACAAGTAGGAACTAAGTCAAGAATTCTATATGGGTCTCACCACCTCCCATCCCTTCGCTGCCTCACACTTACCACTGAACTTAAGTATAAAGGGCTGAGAGCTAGAGGTCAGGAAGGTGTCCTCAGAGCTCAACTTCATCTACTGAAGATTGAGTTTAATGTGGCTGGGGAAGGAGCCTGAGTAGGCTGTAAATCTCTGTGATATGTCTGTGATAAGAGCCTGCCACATACCCAGGAAAGGGTGAGCAACTCTCCCCAGCCCTGAGATGCACCCTTAGGCTGAGCTCAGAGGGTAACTTGCAAAGTTGCAGTGGAATGTAATACAGTATTTCAAGGGCTATCTTTTCCTCAAAATTTTTTCTCAGTGACTTCCAACATGGAAATAAGATTTTACTAAATATGAAAAAAAATTATGTTTATACTTAAACCAAAGTATGTGGTTTAAAAAACTTACTTCATTGGGGCTGGAGAAATGGCTCAATGGTTAAAAGTGCTTGCTGCTCTTCCAGAGGACCTTAGTTCAGTTTCCAGCACCCAACGTGGGCAGTTCACAACCACCTGTAACTTCAGCTCCAGGGGACCTGATGCCCTCTTCTGGTCTCTGTGGGAAACACACACACACACACACACACACACACACACACACACACACACACGAAAACACACACAGCATACATGCACATGGACATACATACATCCACATCACATATATAAAAATAGAAGTCTTTTTTTTTTAACCTAATGTTGGGTTGAGATCTCAAAATAAGTCAGGATAAACAAACAAACAAAAAAAAACAAGTAGATGGAAAATAAAATTAGAGCCCACTGTTTCACTGGCCAGTGAACATTAGGAACAATGCCCACATTAGCATCCCCTGGAGCCCTTCTTTAAGCTATTAAAAGCCTTTCTCCCTAATTACCCAGCTCCCAAGATAGTGCTTACGAGGAAACGCAAGGTAGTGGATGCTCGAAGTTTCAATTTCACTTTGACTCTCAGGAGAGTCTGTTTTCCCTTTGATTTCCATGTCTTCTTCAGTCTGCACCTCCTGGCTCCTTTGAATCAAAGCCATAGAGGGAGGAAAAGACCAACAACATCACCAGCTTCCCACCCACCCTATGTACAAACTTGATAAATGGAGTGAAAGGACGAGGCAAGGATGCAAGATCGAATTTGAATGGAATGACTCGAATTTCAATGAGCACCTTTGAGTCTGGCGATTTACAGTTCTTCTAGGCATGCAGGAAGGCACAGGAAGAGGCTCAGAACTGAGGACCTCTGAACAGCACCTAGCAAACTCCTTTTCTCATTTGCTTGTTAAAAAATATTCCACTGGTGTATCTTCTCGTGGCTTCCCCTCCTGGTAAACAACCTCCTCTCTTTGACCTGTTTTCACGGACTCCATCACAGCATCAAAGTCTAGCTACATCAAACAACATAACCATCTCCTTGAAGCACCTTTTGTTTGCTCTACCTGGTGGGTGTGGGTCATGGGACTCTGGTTTGGTGAATGATTTGGAGTGGCAAAGACACACAAGACCTGGTCAGTGCCTTGTAGGCACAGCATGAGGCATGTTTTAAATTGTTTTGTTTCAGAGGTATTGGTTTATCTTCATTCGATTGATCATATCAGGACTGTCTCTGTAATATGGCATACAGTGCCCAGTACACACTAGTGACATGAATGAACATATATGGACTTGGGTTTTTCTGGAAATCATTTGCCAAATCAGTGCAAATTTAAGGTAGTAGTGTGTCCTAGTTTCCTCTCTGTCGCTGTGATGAAACACTCTGGCCAAAAGCAACTTATGGGATGACAGGGTTAATTTCACCTAATCCTCTCAGGTCATACTCCATAATTGAGGGAACTCAAGGCAGGAACCATGGAAGAACACAGCTTGCTGATTCACTCTCTGGCTCGTGCTCTCATACAGCCCAGGCCTACCTTCCTAGGGATGGTGCCACCTGTAGTGGACTGAGCCTCCCATATCAATCATCAATTAAGATAATCCCTCTCAGACATGGCTACAGGCCAGTCTGATCTGGACAATTCCTCACTTAAGGTTCCCTCCTCCCAGATGACTCTAGGTTGTGTCAATTTGACAATAAAAACCAACCAGCACAAAGTATAAAAATTCCACAACTACAACATGAAGAACATAGGTTTTAAAACAGAAAAAAAGAAAAATGAAAGAGGAGGCTGAGACAGGGGGATTACCTGTACCTAAAGTATATGTTGATTTCATAGGCGTTTCAGAAGACTTAAAGACCTGGATGCCCTAAGATATTCAAAGGAGGCTCCCCACTCCTCACTTCCCATTTTTCTCTCTGGCCTCAGGTTTGTTCATCCTACCTCCCCTTCATCCTTCAGCTCCCAACTGTGGATGATATCATACCAGCAATTAGACATGCCTAAGCCTGTTCTTTCTGGCTGGTGGCCTCTCTGTTCCTCACATGGACCAACTGAAACTTCAAAATGTCTCTGAGCCTCCATGAGGCTAGTGGCTGACTTTGTAACCAAGACATGACTTCAAGTGTGTCTGCCTCCGAAATTCCAGTGTGGAACCTACATTGCTGCACCGGAAGACAGCTCCTTGGTGCAGAGGAAGCTCCGATTTGTTGCTGGAGAACTTCTCTCCAGCTCCCAAGTCCCGCCAGTCTCCAGCTACAAAGTCCTGCCAGTTCCAGAGCCCACTTACAAAATAAACACACAGACTCTTATATTATTTAAACTGCTTGGCCATTAGCTCAGGCCTATCATTGTCTAGCTCTTACTCTTATATTGAGCCCATTTCTATTAATCTATACTTTGCCATGTGGCTCATGACTTACTGGTACCTTACATCTTGCTTGTTCTGGTGGCGGCTCCAGGCAGTCTCCTGCTCCACCTTCCTGTTCCCTCAATTCCTCTCTCTGTTAGTCCCGCCTATACTTCCTGTCTGGCTACTGGCCAATCAGTGCTTTATTAACATATTTGTCATACAGAACATCCCATAGCACCGATTCCTTCAGCTTTTCCCTCTGCATCTAAGGACACTTTCTGAAGATCAACCGTGAAATCACACTTAAGGACTGAAACCCACCCAGCCCCGTGATATGACCCAGTAACACCCTAGGAGCTTTTATACCCATTTTGCTAACCAAGACTCATTGGCCCCCATCTGCAGCTTAAACTGGGATTACCTCAGGAAACAGTGTGTGTTTTTTTTAGTCCATTAGCAACAGAAGTGACACAGAGCTGATATGGGACCATTCAATCATAACTGGCCCTCCTCTGAGGTGACATCACCTGCCTGTGGCAGGAGCCATGCATGTGACAGACTAGGTCTCCTCCAAGCTCACACTGCAATAGCTTTTCCAAGATCCCTGAGTGCTCAAGTGTCAAGATGGCTTTAGGTGTGAGCTGTGAAGGACACTACAGGTGGGCAGATGATGACATGAACCTGCTCCTCAGTCCCTGCTTATGACATCATCAGTAAGCCCAGACCTGTAACTTCCAATGCTTCAGCTACCTGGGAACCCCAGGCAGGTGCAACTGGGGATAGCCTCTAAGGAAATTTTATTAAAGTTGATATGAGCATTGAGACTTAATGGTGCGTTGTTGCATTGAAGCACATAGTCTTCAGAACTGAAATATTTGGATTTATTCTGTTCTGAAATGGGATTGCCTTTGTCCTTGTCTTGAGTTCCCGGAGAGATAAAATCAGTACAGTAAAGCAGGAGGGCGTTTCTAGACTTGCCTCAAGTTGCTCGTTTATATTGAATTGCTTGTTATTCAGATTTCTTTCTTCAATATAATATCTTTATTCTTGGAGAAATTCATACATGCATGTAATGTCACCCCACTCCTCCCCCTAATCTTCCTAGATCCACCCCCACCTCCCATCCCTCCAGACTTTGTCTCCTCTATATTTTTTTTTTATAAACCAATGAGTACAGTTTGTGCGGATTGCTTGGCTTTCTTGAGCTATACAATATATCACAATGCATTTTTAGATTTGTTTTTTATGTGTGTGTATGAATCCCTACAGGTATGCCTGTGCACCATGTGTGTGTAAGTATGTGTGGAGGCCAAAAGAGCATATTGGACCCCTGCAACTGGAGTTATAGTCAGTTGTGAGCTAACTGATGTCAGTGCTGAGAACTGAACCTGGGTCCTCTGGAAGAGGACTCTTAACCACTGAACTGCCGAGCAATCTCTACAGCCCCATGTTATAGTTGTTGTTGTTGTTGTTGTTTTAAAGAATTGAAGAGCAGAGAATAAATTCTGGTTTGGGAGTCATGCATAGACCAGGATATAATCCTTAAGCCCTGTGTATAGATGTGAGCAGGTATTCTGCTCCTGGCTTTTGTGTCGTGATCAACTTTGTGGATTCTTTCCAGTATGGCACTGCCAGACTTGTTCAGAGAATCCTGGGAGGTGAGATAAGCCAAGAAGCCATGAGGACTGTCTGACAGGGTCACTGTGCTACCCACACAAAAGATGAGATCGTATGACTTTAGGAAAAGGCATCCTGTTCATAACCTTTAGGAGGTCAGTATTAGCAACAACCAACTTGCATAGTGACACATGACACAAGGGACTTGGCCCCCAGGGTCATCTCTTCTGAAAGAGA
The DNA here is from genome assembly GCA_902168405.1 of Peromyscus aztecus. NCBI lineage: Eukaryota > Metazoa > Chordata > Mammalia > Rodentia > Cricetidae > Peromyscus > Peromyscus aztecus. The sequence continues at coordinate 11,553 of CABHPQ010174157.1, read as the reverse complement.
AGTTCTCTTATCAGATCATTTTACAACAGTTGTCCACTGTGTCCATGCCACCTTGTCCACTGTGTCAATGCCTTGTTAACAAGACTCCTTGTGGGGAGGGGGAGCCCGACTATTTGCAGAGGGATTCTGAGTCCAGTGTTCTCACTTCATCCTGCCTCCTCCAAACCAGTCAGCTCCATGCATGCATGCTCATACTCGTCCACCGGCAACAAAAATAATGGTGAAAAAAATGTCAAGACAGAGGCCTCCCTTGGGCCCTTCAGACTGGGAAACATTCTCACCAGGTTAACATAATGAACCATGAGTGCATCCGCAGATGGTGAAGGGAGAGTTCAAAGAAAGGGCAGCTTCTATCCCCGGGAGCCTAAGGAGTCCCACACAGGTGACATTTGCATCAAAGCGGTGTTTGAACATAGCTCGGACTTTGCCAAGGGAAGATGGTTGGTGGCTTAAGTAGAAGGGAGGAATTTCTAACGTGAGAAACAAACAAGGCTGAAACACTTGTGGCTTGTGGGAAACCGATCAGCACGTTGGTTGGGGTTTAAGGCTGGAACATTCGAGAGACTGGCCAGGAACAAGGCCTCCTTGTGAAAGGGCATCAGATCTTGAAGTCCTTCTTTAGGATGACTGCTCTGAGCAGCAGGACTCTGGTGATCTCTGCGTGGTGCACCCTGCCTGCTTTTTTCTTGGGGTGGTAAAGGTGGACAGTAGGTAAGAGCTGTGCTGGGGATTGAATGTGAAACTGTTTGTATTTGAAACGTGTTCTCCAGGTCTTTTAGACTTCGGGGAAAGCTTTAAGAGCTGACATCTTGCTGGTGAAGTGAGTCCCTTTAAGCTAGCCTTGAGGTTTGCTAGCTCAGTTCCCCTTCCTGCCCACTTTCTTCTTCCTGACTGTGGATGCAATATGGCCAGCTGCCTCAAGTTCCTGCCTCCATGCCTTTCCCAACCATGATGGGCTGTAACTCTTCTGACTGTGAGCCAAAATAAGCCCTCCCTCACTTAAGGCTTCCAAGTATTTGGTCCCAGTAGAGAGAAAGGCAGCTAACACAAACTTGGAAAGGACATGTTGCCACAGATGACTGTTTCCCGGCAAGTGCTCAGAGACTACCCCTAGGCAGGTAGAATGTTGTAGGCAGAGCTACTCCTTCTAACACACCAGGACATCAGGTAGGAAGCGGAGATATATGCATGAACAGCAGTATGTATAGCTGGTGGAGAAAGGGGTCAGGAGAGTGAAGCTTCATGGAGCTTGACTTGCAGGCTTGGATAATGAGCATTGGAATATTCCTGCTGCAAGAAAACATGCCCCCTCTCCAGGGACCTGACCACAGGAAGCACAGGCCAGAACACATACTCATAATGGACAGTTTACAAGGCATAGTCTCAGATTTTCAAACAGAAGATTCTCACAATTATATATCTTAAATTTTAATGAGATACCCATGATCTGTTAAGGATTTTTTTCTCTCTCTGTGGAATAAACATTAGCAAACTTAATTTATTCCTGCAGAAATACAAAGGTAAATTGGTCTCTGAAAAGCATTCACTAAAATCCTTTTTTCTCAGACTTTGAGCCAGCAAATCTCCTGCCTAAAAGGAATAAATTAATTTTTGAAGAGAAGATGAAGGAGCTATGAACATGAAAGTCATAAAGAGTCACTTAACGTGACTAACTTGACCCAAAGGGGGCTCTGGGAGCCCAGGATTTTTGCTAAATAAGAATTGGCATATGGTAGAGGGTCCTGTGATTTGTAGCAACTGTCCCTGGAGGCAACTTTAGCAGTATAGTCCCCTGAAGGCCTAGGAAGTTGTGCATATGGGCACAGATCCAGCAGAAAATTCAAGCTCCTGTCCGCCCATCTAGGAACTGGATCTTCCATTCCACTGTAAGCTTCGCTATTCAAAGAGGCAAAGAGTCTGCTCAGACCTGGACCATCACACCATCCAGAAGCACCTCAAGTGAGTCTGAAGGGGCCCAGTGCCCACTTGTTACCACTCAAAAATGTGCTCTGAGAAATTGGCAGACATTGTCCTTCATATGGCTTTGAAGGGCTGAGTGGGAAAGAAATTGCTGCACAGGCGCAAAGTCCCGAGTTGGCATCCCTAGCATCCGCATAAAAAGCTGGGCATGTCGGCATGTGTCTGCAAACCTGTTGCTGGGGAAGTGGAGACGAGGATTGGTTGACCAGCCAGTCTAGCCAGACTAGTGAGCTCCAGGATCCAAAACAAGGTAGAGAAGAACACTTGACGCTCACCTCTGGCCTCCACCTGCGTTTGTGCACACACATGCACAGATCCGATATGTCTGCGCACGTGAGCATATATACACACAAACAGACAAAACAAGTATCGCTTTGCAATGAAAAAACGTGCACCTGACCATGGCTGAAGAATTGGGGAGGTTTTTTGTTTTTTGTTTTTTTGGGTTTTTTTTGTTGTTGTTGTTTTGTTTTTTTTTTTTGGTTCAGCTTGTGTTACACTCAAAGAACATAAAACCTTTTTTTAATGTTTAATTAAAAAATTAATCTTCCTGGAATTCTGTCTTAGAAACTACAAAATAGAATCTATTTTGACATTCAGTAGAGGAGAGTTTGGCCCCCAATGATTCTTATGCTTTATCTCTCAATTCTTTTCTGCAGAGAGTTGCAGAGAGTACACACACACACACACACACACACATACACACATTGGCTCAATGGTTAAGACCACTGGCTGCTCTTCCAGAGGACTTGTGTTGGACTCATGCCTCACACCCATCTGTAACTCCTGTACCAGGAGATCTGACACCCTCTTGATGTGCCAGTGTCTGTGTGGAAGACTGAGTTTTAAACTAGGTGTTCTTCAATTAAGAGCAAATAATCATTTTAGTTGAATTTTGTTTGCTTACTAAGTTGATAAATGATGTCTCCAACAAGTTCAGTCAGTTCCCTTGTTCATTTTCTCAGCACCCTTTTAGGCCCAGAGCATTTTGTGAACCAGTGCCCTCTAGTGGCTAAGGATATACTTAGCAAAGGCAACATTTTAGTCTGGCTGGAGAACTGACTGTAAGGCCAGCATTTTAAAAGCAGTGACCTTGCTGAAGATGTATGTATTGTATATGTTGAGCAAATAGTCATGAAGACAGATACTATCCAGCTTGTCAACTGGGCATATAATTTCTTGGTCACTGACCTATTAATTCACTTATTAATATATAATGTTGCCCTGGGTATAAATTTAGCTGCCTGTCATTTATAATAATGTTAATGATGTGACATGCCATCATTTGAGCAAGAACTCTGCCTTCTGCCAAAGCTGAGAGCTAATAATTATTTTCTGATATAGTTAGGTGTGATGGGGGAGACATGAGTGCAGGAAAGGCTAAGTCAGGGGACCCACAGATGGGACCTCATTTTTCAGAAAAAAATTACACTTGTCTCATGTTTCTTTTTTTGTCCAACAGATCATTACAGCCCCAAATCTCAGGACCATATTTCTCAGAATGCAAATTAAATACTCCCTCTCAAAATAGCCCACCTTAACTAAAAATAAGAAATCAGGTGGGTTTTAGTCTAAAAGACGAAAGAGCAGAGTGAATGGAAGGTAGACCTTTTTCCCTTCTTCACTCAAGCTGCCGTAGAACTCCTTAAAATGAGATGGTTTGCAGCTTATGGTTTGCAGTTTCAGTCCTCAGTGTGTGCTGCTAAGCGCAAAGGTTGGTCTATGCAGTCAGAGGGATGGTGCACAAAAGACTGCAGTCTGAAAGAGCAAGCACCTTAAGGGTTTAGAAAAATGGCATTGAAAACAGTTCCAGGTGGGCATCAGAGAGCTGGGACTCTGTCAGGCATGCATCCTTGTCACTAAGTCCTGGTAGCAACACTGGAAGTTGAACACCATGGTCTCATCACAGTCTGCCCCTCAGACATGGGACCCCAGGGCTGCAAGGCACTCTTGCCACCCTCCACGCTCCTGTCACACCTGACAAGCCTTTGCATAAGTCTGTCCTGTGACCTCTTTGTAAAGTAAATGTTTACGTTTTAGAATAGTTGCATATTGCAGAAAGCTGTGGAGAGGACAGTGCTCCCACATGCCAACAGCCAGCTCCTCTGATGTTGCCCTTAGTGTCAGCATGATGCATTTACCACAGCTTATGAGTGCTGATAAACCACCATTAACTGAAGTCTAATCTTTTTTCATACTTCCTTAACATTTAGTAATATGTTCCCTGATACACAGCGCGAGCACATGCAGGCATACACACACACACCGTCCATGGCACCTAGTTGCCTTTAGTCCCCATGTCTCCCTAAGCTCTTCTTTCTGTGACACCTTCTCAGACATTTTTATTAATGTTATACATTACCCAGGCTGATCACCCAAACTGATTGCCTCTGTTAAGCTATCTTTTCATTATTAGGATAAATCCCACTTGGTTATAGTGTATAATTTTCTTTAGGTTGTTGGACTTGGTGTGTTAACATTATTGGGGGGGGGGGAGGTTATAGCTACATTCCTAAGCAATGCCACAGTTTCCTTTTGATGGCTCTGATTTGATATTTCTTGAGGGAACAGGCTTCATAGGATGCGTTCAGTGTGAGCCTGGCAACATGTTTGTTTACTGAAGGGTTACTTGACTGGATATGCCACTGTTGGCTGATCATATTTTCCCAGTGTGTTGACTGACATCCCACTGTCCTAAGAGCACCACAGCTTATGATGCAGAATCTGCTGTTAACCTTATAGAAACTCCCGTGTACGGGATGAGTCACCTTCCCCTCACTGCCAACAAGATTCACACTTCATCTTTTGACAGTTTTATCACAAGGTTCCTAGGCATGGGCCTTTATAATTTATTGTTCTTGGGATTTGTTGGGTTTTGTTGTGTAGATTCAAATTTTCAGACAAATTTTGAGAGTACTTTGCCATTATTTCTTCAAACATTTTGTCCTTCCTTTTCAGCCTCTCCTGTCCTCTGGGGACTCCATTAGGTGTTTATTAATGTACGGAATAAGACTCCACAGATCTCTGAAGCTCTGATCATTATTCTTTGTTTTGTTTCTCAGACTGAATAATCCTACCTTATCATCAAGTTCATAGGTTCTTTCTTGTTTTTAGTTGCCAGAGTTGTGAACCCCAGACTTGCTGTGTAGCTCTTAACGAGGGGCTTGTTATCTTTATTGGTATTCTCTATCTGGTGAGACATGGTTGCCTTCATTCCTGTACTGCTCACAGCATTACGTGCTTCAATTCTTATCTAACTGCTGTTCAGTCTGCATCCTTTCTTCTCTAGGCGTAATCTGTTTTCACTAGGCCATAGACATTTAAAATAACACAGCATATCAACTCTGAGGATCAAACCACCTTTCACTTTATATCTTCTTATCACTGATTGCTATCATCGTCATTATTGTTTACTTAATGTCTTCATGAACAAACTCACTCATGTCTGCATGCTTCGTTAAGTGTAGACACCGAAAGTCTACTTGTTGCACTTAGTGGTCAAATATGATTGGACAGAGATTCCTTTAATTATCTTGACCCAGTAACCTCTCAGATTTTGCCAAATTCTGTTGGCCTGCTAAAGCCATAATTGGCCGACAGTTTACTACTCTGCAGTGGTCCTCACTTCCTGTTTTCTGTCTCCATGGCAAGAAAGACCAAGGCTCTTGTAGATCTTTGGGCACAGTTATAGCTCTGGCCTTCTGGAACCTAGTAATGTGTTGTTCATGACTTCCAAAGCCCTCTGGCAGCACGTTCCTTGGTTTTTCCTATTTTAAGTATTTTTAGCAAGGCCTTGTTACTTTAGCTGATACCACCACTCCAGGCGATTCTTATGTTAAACAAATGCCACTGGTTACTTCCAATGCATTCCCCCAGGAAAAGGCCATTGCAGTGAGTGAGCTCTGAGTCAGCTCACAGAACCCTTAGGTTTCTAACCACCTGTCAGGTCAAATAATAACAGTCAACCCCCTGTGGGGCTTCAGGGGAACCCTGCACTGCCATTGCCCCTCCAGCAGCTTTTAGGCCGCCTATCTTCATAGCTTTCACTACTGTGAGGCTACACACTTTCAAGCCTTCTGGGGAGATGGGAAGAAGCAAACAGAAAAAAAAAAAAAAAACAACAACAACAAAAAAAACCACAGCTTAAAATGCCCAGTGCTTTCCTGTGACTGAAGCTTGGTGGTGTTTGTTTGTTTTTATTGAATAAATGTTCCTCAGATTGTTCTAAAAATCACTGTATAATTGCTGAGGTTTGGGAAAGTTCGCTTTGACAACTTTAGAGACTGGTTTTGTGGGGAGCAGACTTTCAAAGGTCCCCATGGGCCATTCTGCATGTGACTCCCCCTCTGTGGGATCATACAGGCTCTTTTCACAACTCCGATGTAACTGATGTTGAAGGGTTCCCAGGAGGATTCTCTGCTTCCCACTGATACTTGCACAAATTTTTAGACTATCTTAAAATTTCACGAATTCCTCTGCTGCGAGGAACAGTGTGTTAGAAGAGAGTGGTTTTTATGTACAAAGCTGTATGTTTTAAAGTTGTTCAGCTGTTGTGTCTATAATAGTGCAGTCATCGGAAGGAGAAGCACTTTGAGGCATTTATTCCACAATTCTGGAATGCCTGGTGCTGCGGGCGAACAGCATCCTCCTGATGTGTGCACTTTTATTTGTCTAATGTATCACGTTGATGATGTCACAATGGGCATGTAGCTAAATTCCTCTACTTGACCTATACAACCAAGGCTCCCCACTGAGAGCCCTGCATACCTGCAAGATGGATCTGTGCAGTCGTAGACCAGCTGACCCTAGGCCACTAACCTATTTAAAAGCGATTTCTCTTGCATTCTTTTCTACACAGAATGCTGAAGGAAAAAAAAATGAAGACTCTGCCAGGCCGTGGTGGCGCGCGCCTTTAATTCCAGCACTAAGGAGGCAGAGGCAGGTGGATCTCTGAGTTTGAGGCCAGCCTGATTGACATAGCAAGTTTCGAGCCATCCGGAGCTACACAATAAGACTGACTTAAAACTATAAGAAGACTCACAATATCTGAGAGAAAAAGGAGAAGCTTTTCCTCCCTCATTCTCTGGTGACACTCAGGGTTAGCTCTGCACTTAGGACAGCAGAAGTGGGACATAGGACACCCTGTCACTCCCAACACCCCTTAGAAGCTGCTTGGTTTGATCAGGAGGTAACTATGGAGAGGGACCATTAGAAATGTTCCATGGGGTCAGTTATGACAGTGAATGTAAATTCCAGGTCTCATTTCCCACCAACAGGGAAGGGCATAGCTTCTCTAAAATGCTCTCCATGAGACCCGAAATTAAAGACCCCAATTTCTGAGCCCGAGATCATTCCAAGTTCACCACAGTCTCCAGCAGATGCAGAAACTGGTTCCAAACGAACAACTGTGTTAGCCGACCTTCTGAGGCTTTTTCTCTGATGGCCTCTCAATGTGAGAGGCCGTACCATGTCTTCATTATCAAAAGGACTTTAAGCTGAGTGATTGAATAGTGAAGTCACTAATGGAATGAGGGAGATGTTTTTTAAAAATGAACCTTTTTTACAACTGGAAAATATTTAGAAAGCGTACTCCAATAAAGAGGTTCAAGAACACTCAATACAGTTGAACCTTAAAGCATAGTGATATATATGAGAAGGATCAGTGTTTGAAGACTTTGTGCTGGTAGTTTTAAAGCAGGCTTTAAAGGAATTTATGGGCGTAGATTAATGAGAGTCTTCAGGCATTCTGGACTGAAGATACAATGTGGGCATAGGTCGGTCCTCTGAGGCCACATCAGGCAAAAGTGGGGCTGGCAGGGTGCAGTGTGTTACCACTAATTATTCATTCATTGAAAAATCTCAGAGGCCCCTGGTCTATGGTCAGCCAGTCCATGACAGCACAGCTCCATCATGCAGCCACCCAGTCCTCTCAGTGGGGAACCAAGGTCATTGCTTGATTGTTTGTCAAGATACTGCGCTAGAATGTACCTCTGGAACTTTCCATTCTTGGACGTAACGATTTCTTTCGGAGTAGCTTAGAATTAGTTTAGCATTTTCTGTGAGCATCCGTGTGTTGAGGACGTAGCTGTGCTGACTAGTTTTGTGTCAACTTGACACAAGCGACAGTCATTTCGAAGCGTGAACCTCAACCGAGAAAACGCCCCGCCAGACTGTCCTGTGGGCAAGCCTGAGGTGAATTTTCTTGACTGGTGATTGATGTGGAGGATTTAGCCCATTTATAGGTGGTAATACAGCTGGGAAGGGGTTCTGCAGTACATAAGCAAGCAAGCTGAGTAAGCCATGAGGAACAAATCAGTAAGCAACCCTCCGCCATAGCCTCTGCTTCAGCCCCTGCTGCCTGCGTGCTGAGGTCCTGCCCTGACTTCCCTCAGTAAGGAGCTGTAACCTGTGAGTGTAATAGACCCTTTCTTCTCTGTGTTCCTTTTGGTCCTGGCATTTTGTGGCAGAAGAGAACCCAACCAGCCCAGAAGCTGCTTTGTGCTCTGGAGGCTCAGGTGCCTGTGAGCTCAGCACAGCAGAAAGAGCCCAGGGGATTGACCTTGGTGATGTTTTGTTGAGTTGTCAAATGCTCTGTTCCTAACTCACGCTGGCTTGCCAGCGGAACCTCAAAACCATTGTGAGTGATCATAAGGAAAACGCGAGAGGAGGTAAGAGCCTGCGGTAGCTTATTATTATATTAATTGCCAATGCCATGTATAGCTACAAAACTGGTATTAATTGTTGGGGCTAGAGAGATGGCTCAGCAGTGAAGAGCACTCGCTGCTCCTGCAGAGGATATGGGTTTGGTATCCCAGTGCAGAGATGGCCGCTCACAACCTGTAACTCCAGTCCTAGGGGGTCTGATGTCTTATTCTGACCTCAGAGGCCGCCAGGCACAAATGTAGTACATATACACGTATATAGGCCATACACTCAAATACATAAAAAATATTTAAAAGGTCTAGTATTGATTTACAAAACTGAAACTCTGAATAGTGAGCTACATAAATATTGCGTTTTCTAAGTTCTTACAGACTCTCACCATTGTGGTATTTCATCCACTTTTATATTTTCAATGAAATTTGTTCAAACATTAGTTGGCAATGTCATTTTTGCCAAGCTATGAATGACCCTAATGTAATTCTCATAATATTTAAACTATCAAGTGAACAGTCTCCTAGCTGTGGCTACTTTGGCAACCACAGTAAGCAGCACCTTGGTGCTCTGGTGAGGAAAGAGGAAACCGACTGCCACCAGGTCACTGAGCCCTACCGTTCCAACTCAAATCATGGCAGTCAAAAACATTCTGTGTTGTCTTCTGATTTGGGTGTGGCTTTAAACATCCTTGTTTAACTTTGATTGCCACATTCAGGGTAGGTCCTCCCCTCACAGATATACCCAGAAGTGTGTTTTCATGGTGATTCTACACTCAGTCAAGCCAATGAAAACTCATCATCCATTTTCTTGGTAATATCAATGATAATTCTAAGATTTATCCTCACTTTTGGTAGCCTTGAGTACTCGTTGGTGGAGAAAACAGAATTGCCAGGGAGAAGATATGGCTTGGCACGCATTTACATTGCCATGAACCATTTTGGTTTGTGGAAGAACATCTTTGGTGGAGAGGTTGGTGAGGTGATCAGCATTGTGCCTTGGGGTAACTCATCACTGTTGTATCAAATGCCTGAGAGAAATAGCTCAGAAGGAGAAAGATCTGTTAGACTCAGGCTTTCAGAAGCTCAATCTGTGGTTATTGGGCTCCATCGTTTGGGGGCCGAAGATTAGGAAAAGAGCTGTATACCTCTTTGTGGCTGGGACACAGAGGGAGCAACAGATATCGGATAGATGAAGAGAGAAAAGGAGGAATGGGGGGAAGAGGAAAAAAACAAGGTGTGTCTTTCTAGGCGATTGCCCCCAGCGACCCCTCACATGATCTAAGCCCCACCTCCTATTATATTTGCCATCAAATTATCAACCAGCAATGTCTTATTCCACTGACTAGGTATGAGGCCTTGTGTTCTAATTAGAGCCAACTGGGGACCAGACCTTCAACACACACCACATCGAAACTGTAACAGACCCTAAGTGCCCAATCATTCTGCCCCCCAAATGAAACCTCACAGCCTCACAGCACACACTTCAAAACATAAATCAAGTGTGATAGGGAGAGAGTGAAATCATCTTCTCTGGCCAAAAAAAGGCATCCTTAATGAGCTCCTGAATTTTCTAGATTCACTCTTTGTGTGTGTGTGTGTGTGTGTGTGTGTGTGTGTGTGGTTTTTCGAGGCAGGGTTTCTCTGGGTAGCTTTGCGCCTTTCCTGGAACTCACTTGGTAGCCCAGGCTGCCTCGAACTCACAAAGATCCGCCTGGCTCTGCCTCCCAAGTGCTGGGATTAAAGGCGTGCGCCACCACCGCCCGACTGGGAAGAATCTTCATTGGGAGTATTTTTGTTTGCTGCATGAAGATCCAGCAAAAGCTAATGGCATGAGAGGGGCAGGTATCAGAAACACAGGTGTCTAACCCCAGGGCTAGAGTGTCGGGGGTGCTGGGTGTGAGCGAGATCTCCATTTGCCCCCCTCCAGCCTCCAGCAAGGCCGGGTGTATAGGAATTACCCAGGGAAGACCTGATGTTCTAAGTTGGAATTGTGTGTTCCCTGCAGAGCTGGGGCAGATGTGTCCAAACCTTTTTCTGGAAACAGGGAGACCCCTGGGGACCTGGTGCATACATGAGTAGGTCAGCAGCACTCTAGCCTAGCCCAGGCAGCAGCTGCCGCAGCAGTGAGCGGCAGATGACAGAGAGACCACATCTCATCTGCAGTGAGAAAGCAGAGTCTGTCTCAGTTAGGGTTTCTATTGCTGCAATGAAACACCATGACTAAAAAGCAAGCTGGGGAGGAAAGGGTTTATTTGGCTTACAATTCAGCATTGCTGTTTATCACTGAAAGAGGTCAGGACAGGAACTCAAACAGGGCAGGGTCCTGGAGGCAGGAGCTGATGCAGAGGCCATGGAGGGGAGCTGCTTACTGGCTTGCTTCCTGTGGCTTGCTCAGCCCACCTTCTTATAACGCAGGACCATCTGCCGAGGGATGGCACCACCCACAATGGGCTAGACCCTCCCCCATTGCTCACTTATTGAGAAAATGCCTTACAGCTGGATCTCGTGGAGGCATTCCCTCAGCTGAGGCTCCTTCCTCTCTGATGACTCTAGCTTGTGTCAAGCTGACACACAAAATCAGCCAGTAGAGTCAAATGCTGATGCTCAGCACACTCTCTCCTTTTCATTCAGTCTGGGACCCCAGCCCATGAAATGGTGCTGCCGAAATTCAGGGGTCTTCTTGCCTCAGTTAAACCTCTCTGGAAACAGCCTCATAGACACACCCTGAAGTGTGTCTCCTAAGTAATTCCAAATCCTGTCATATTGACACTTAAGACAAACTGTACCCAAGAGTGGAACCCCAACATGCATGAGTCTTGTCCTGTAAGATTAAATATTACTTATCACCCCATCTTTTCCAGGCCCAGGCCAACATACACGTGGAAAACTCCGTAACCTGACTGAGGCTACACAGTTG
>CABHPQ010174156.1:5769-55321 GCA_902168405.1 Peromyscus aztecus | reverse complement strand
TTATCACCACTGCAAGTGTTAGCTAGGATGACTCAAATGGATTGTTCCCAGAATGCAAGCTAACATGAACACCATGTTGTTACATGTTTGCTTGGCACTCAGCTGTGGTTGAGAGCCTTAGCTCTTTCCTTTTGGGGTATCTGCTTGTGTGACCTGCATGTACTTCCTCCCCAAAGAGGAGTGGAACAGATGGTAATTTGTCACCATCAGCTCAGGTGTGTCCCTCTGTCCTCAGGTATAGATGAGCTCTCTAAGCACTCAGCACCAGGGAGAGGACATAGACCACACCTTCTCATGGGAGAAATTTGAAGAGATTGCAGAGCTTTATTTCAAACTTACCAGTTTTTTTTAAATTCAAATATTTAAAAACTATGTTAATTGACTTTGAGATCACAATATGGCCAAGAATATGGAGGATGCAATACACTCTGTAATGAAAGCCATATTGTTTCTTTCAATGTAAAGAGTACATATTCAAAATTTGAAAACCAAGTTATTGAACCAAGAAGTTTCAAAGATTTCATTAACTTTAGGAGCCAACTCCACAACCTTGTTTCATGGTCTTTAAAATGAAAAAAAAAAAAAAAGAATCAATCCTACAACATGACCTCAGATGCTTTGAACATAACTCACCCATGATTCCCACAGTTTCATGTTTCATAACTTAATCCATTGTGCATACATTGCAACATTTTAAACCAATAACTTATAAATACAAAAATGCACAACTACCTCTAGCCTTTTATTGTGTACTCTCAATGAATGTGTGCTCCAAGTTCAAAGTGCTTTTTTAGGACAGTCTGACACAAGGCGATTACATTTAGTGTTAATTTACATTTAATTTGGTGTTGTATTCAGAGCCATTTATTTCTAAGCAATGCCTCTTTTTCCCTCTGTAGACTTTACTCCTTTGATATATGGTTCCATAAAGATGTCAGTAGAATTCTTCACCTTTCTACCAGAGGTCTTTAAGTAATTTTCAGAAGCATATTTTATTTCTGAGGTTATGAACGCAGAACTGGGGACAAAGACGCCTTCTGTCAATTGCTCAGGGACACAGAGAATCAGCAGTGGCTCCTGGTGTGCGTGAAAGCATGTCTCCCTCAGGAGTACCTTCTTCTAATTGCTCAGCAAAGCCACCTAATTTTACATGTTTGCCTTTAGAAAATAATTGTTATTATTACTTGAGTTGGAATAGACTGGATTATAATATGCAAAATTTCCTTTTCAGCAATTCAGCCTCAGAGTCTTCCCAAGTTAAGGAAAATAGAGACAATTAACCCTCCTTCCCTCATTTTCATTGTCCAAACTGAAGTGTTGTAATCTGACCTTGGAAATTATTAGTAGGTCTATAGCAAAGGCTTAATTTTTTTCTTTTATGGAAGCTATTCCACAGCATTATATGTTCTCAGGAATTCAATTCAGTGTCTACACAGATCTTTATAATTATTCTTAAAATTAGAAAATTATGGTCCAATTTATCCAAACATGCAGCTGTATCTTATAAAACCTTGATAGGCATGCTTCTTACTCCCTCTGGAAATCAACCCAAGAGTTAGATAATATTTTGTGCCTCTGTGGTTTATGTCACTATTTGAAACAGCAAATGAACAAGCATTCATTTATCCACATGTGTATATATGCATGTCCATGTATGTATATGAGCATTTGTGTGTGTGTGTGTGTGTGTGTGTGTGTGTGTGTGTGTATGTGTGTGTGTTACCCCAAGTAATCATTGCTGGGAAAATGCTTTGTCACTTCTGGACCTGAATTAAATGATTTCTTTATTATACAGTCAGAGATATAATACAGACAACTTACAGGAGCTTGAATCGTACCTCTGGGCTCATTTATGGAAGTTAAGAACATGGTGACAGGTTTGGACATTGATTCATTACCTGTATTTTGTTCCTATGTAAATTATGTTTATAAAATTCTTAGACATTATCTCCTTCCTTCCTTGATTTTGAACTTCAGAGTCGGAGCTGAGTGGCAAACTGAGTGAAACAGTTGGCTGATGGCCTTGGTATATTGCATCTTCTTGTCTGGCTAAACTGTATTCAAGATATCAGATTTTGCTGATCTGATGGCTTTGCTTCAGAAATGAGTTCTGCTTCATCCATTCAGATCCCAACATTGCACTGGGCTGCATGGTAGACTGTGACATTTCACACTTGGGGGACATGGGATGCCCACAAGACTCAGAAAGCTAACTGGAACACATGTAGCTGGGGCTTAGGTTCAGACAGGATGCAGCAGGCCTCTCCCAAGCTGATAGAAGCAGCAGCACTGACTGGAGAAAGAGGACTCCCCTGAGGAACTACCTGCAGGTGGAGAACAGAGATCCGGAAGGCAGCTTTCATTGAGTCACCCCATACTGGGATAGTCTTCTCAGTGCTACGGCTGCCTTTGAATTCTCATGTTCCAGTAAGCTCATCATCATCTCACTAATACACACTTGCATGGAAAGCTCATCATCATCTCACCAATACACACTTGCATGGAATTGTTCCTTTGGTCTGTGGTCGGTTCCCTATTGGGGATGAATAGATGTGTTCAGACTATCCCAGAAAAAGTCATATAATATCAGGCATTTAAATAAAGGTAGGCTACACTTTCAGCTGTTCCCGGAGGAATTCCAGGAGATGACTTTGTGTTCCTATAGCCTTTGGGTCAATTTTAGAAGAGGGTAGTACCAAAGTAGTGGAAAACAAAGACTATTGGTTAGCTTCTCTTTGGCCACTGACAACATACCTTCAAGATGCTACTAGAGGGAGGAGAATTCATTTTACCTCACTGTTTGAGGAACTGTTTGTCCATTATGGCTGTGTAGGATGCAGGAGTGGTGTGTTACATCTGGAAGCAGCCAGATAGCTAGCCACTGGAAGTGGGATATAATTCAAGGCCCTCCCCTTATCGTGTTTTAACCAGATAGGCCCCATGTCCCAGTGGTCAGTGATTCTACAACCTCTCAAAATATCAGCACATACTGGATATCTAGTGAATGATCACAGAAGCCTGTGCTGAGACACTTAACATCCAAACTATGGCAAGCACGTTCATGACTACCTCATTATGTGTAGCTGGGATTTTGTGGACAACAGGCTGTAACATTCACTATGCCCCAAGCCTACCTTGGTGCAGGGCCTTCACAGTCCCCAGCTTTCAAAGGGAGGAGCTGGTTGAAAGAGGCTTGTGGAATCCAGCACAGTGAAATACTCTTTTTATTTGTATCTCACAGCACACATATTTTCTGGAGGAAAGTAATAGTTGTGACAATTTGTCACTTATTTTAAAAATTCTGACAGAGGCATTTATGAAGACATTCACAGTTTATGCATTTCACTCTACTTTGAAATAAGTTATGGCCAAAACATTTCATCCCTGTCCCAAGTCCTGATCCAGAGGGTAATCTGTTGAAAAGATTTGAATTGTTACCAATAGCCAGTCAGGTCTACACTGGAGTTACTATCAACATCTCAGCAAGATTTTGCACATTCTTTTCAGTAGCTAGGTAATAAACTTGAATTACACTAGCAATGGATTTATGGTCTCTAGATGAGCATTGCTTGCTCTGAAATGTATTCCTGCCACCAGAGGAGACCAGTGACTTGGGCCTTTATCATTTTAGAAATTAAAGCATTCGTGTGCATGTTGTGCGTGCGTGCCTGCCTGCCTGCGTGCGTGCGTGCGTGCATGCGTGTGCATGTGGAAGCCAGAGGACTAACTTGACTATCATTCCTCATTTTCTGTGTACCTTGATCATTGAAATAGGATCTCTCCCTGGCCAGGAATTTGCTAGTAAGCAGGGCTATCTGGTTAGTGAAGCCCAGGGATCCAGCTGTTTCCACTTCTTCACCACTGGGATTGCAATTGCACCACTATGGCCAGCTTTTTTCAGTGTAGGTACTGAGGGTTAACTCAAGGCCTTCCGCTAGTAAGGCTAGTACTTCAAGGATAGATCTGTCTCACCAGGCTTCAGTGACTTGGTCTTTAATGCATTCATTAAAGACCCCTCTTCCTCTGTACCTGCTTAGGATGGCAGCCAAAGGGGTTCAACCTTCAATTATTTAAAACGGATGTTAATTAAAGTACAGAGCATTAGTTGTTTCTTTCCTGGTAAGCCCTTTTCGAAGGGTTTTAGTTTTAAATTTCTTTAGCCACACCCTATTTAGCCATCCTGACCAAAGACGTATGAGAATATGGAGTTTGATTTAAAACGATAGGTTTAAAAACTTTTATACCAAACAATAAAAATGAACATATTTATAGTTAAAGTTCTCAAAACATTATTGTTGTATACAGGCAATTCTGTACATGCAAAGTACCTTCTAAACCACCAACAGCAAGCCTTCATGCCTCCTCATAGGAGCTGGTGATCAGATTCTAGAAAATACTGCAGCATTTAAAGTAGTCATTTGCAGTCACATGACTCACTATGGGAATGGTCCTCACTTTTTCCCTCTAGAGAACCAACTTCATTCCTTTTTTAAGTTTTCTTTTCTTTATTTCATTTTTTTATTTCTACTTTCTAATTTTATGTGTTTTGGCTAAACAAATGTTTGTGCATGCATGCATGCCTGGTGCCTATGTAGGCCAGAAGCGGTTATTAAATCCCCTGGAACTGGAGTTAATGAATGTTGTTGAGCCACCAAGTAAGTGCTGGGAATCAAACCCAAGTCTTCTGCAAAAGTAGTCAACGATCTTAATTGCTGAGCCACCTCTCCTGCCCAACTTCATTTTCTTAATGCTGATCAGATATGGTGCAGAAGTCTGAGGTGTTTTTACTTCCATCCTCCCAGGCATGCTGACTACTGTCCTGTTCCACTATGGTGCCCAAGACTTCCTCATTTCATATGGAAATCATCTCCTCCCAGACACACTCCAAAAGGATACATACAGCCCATCTTGGATTCAACAAAATGTTTCAATGGTAATGACTGCTTGTCTGAGTGCATCCTGTTATACCACAAAGATCTTACAGACAGCACCTTCCTCCATTGCATCTGGCTTCCACTTTAATTTTATCCTTGTAGGTTTTATTTTCCTGTGACATTAGATTTACACTTCCTTTAATAATGGTCTTATTTGGATTTAAATTCTTTCGGAGAGCATGCCTTTGACATTTGTGGCTAAGCAAACTTTCCATCTGGAGAAAGAATTTAGAAAGAAATGAAAACATATGATACATATTAACTTTTACACCATTACTATCTCATTTGTCATTAAATCAAACATTAGTTCCTGAGTAATCAGATAAAATATTTGGAGTTATCTACACTTGTTTCTCGGAGGAGACTCATTTTGGTTCTTTTCTTTTATCTCAAGTAAGGGACACAATAATACCTTCCACTCAACAGAATCAGGAAACAGAAGCAAAAGATTCACAGCTGATCTTATTTCTTCCAGGTTTCCCATTCTTCCTGTTGTCTCCCAACAAATGAATGTGCTTCTCTCTCTAACCCGTGCACATCTGAAGTAGTAAATATTTTATTAAGAATTCTTCAGAGCCATTATCTATAAAGGGCTGTCATCTTTTCTTGCTTCAACTGGAG
This sequence comes from Peromyscus aztecus, assembly GCA_902168405.1. Lineage (NCBI taxonomy): Eukaryota > Metazoa > Chordata > Mammalia > Rodentia > Cricetidae > Peromyscus > Peromyscus aztecus. The sequence continues at coordinate 49,766 of CABHPQ010174156.1, read as the reverse complement.
CAAATGTCATTTGCTGGATATACCTTTTGCCTCCTTCCAGTGTAGGCTTCAATGCATGTTCTCACATAGAAGAGTATACTCTGATTTGGTCTGCTGCTAGCTGCTCAAAGACAACCTTGCTGTGAGCAGTTTAAGGTATTTATGTCTTCTATGGCTTTCTGACTGAGTTAGGCTTTCAAGGTTATCACCAGAAATCACCACAGTACATTTTAACCTTGAAATTTTTATTTTCAGCAGACATCGCTATGAATAACCATGGATCTTTTCATTTTTTAAAATATAAATTTGAGTCAATGATTAAAAATGGCATATATTGAACTCCTTTAATGAAAGGTTATCAAATAAATCATTCAATAACTATAGTGATAATAAGGAGCAGGCAGTACTACTATCCTTGTTCGAAAATTGAGACACAGAATTCAATCAGCTTGACAATGAGGCCTTGCCCCTGAGAGGAATCCCATTCAGAAGGAGCTGAGACCTATCCTATTTCCATGGTAACATTCTGCTGTCTAAGTAATGGGCTCTGAATTGGATAACACACCACATCATAGAGCACCGTAATTCACACTTTCTGGTTGCTCAGATCCTGCAGAGAAACCTGATTCGTGTTAGCTGCATTTTATAGGAGATCAATTAAATCACAAGCAAAGAAGTAAAGATACTGTTTCACCAGGATCCACAGCTCTGTGGCTGCAAATGAATTTCTCTCTCTCTCTCTCTCTTTCCTTTTTTTTGAGTTGGTGACAAAGCTAATTTTTTAATCCAAAATTTCTCTGGGAACTATAATTGGTTTTTGTGTCGAATAAAATTCAGAAACACTCTAAAAGCAAACAAATCCTGGAGATTGTCATCTGCTATGACAGGTGGAAAGGCAGCCAGCTCTGTAGAATTGTCTGAGTTTTAAACCCTGATGTTGACATCAGTTTCTTGTGGTAATTGAGTATGCCTTCCCTCTTTTCTCTGATGGATAATAATATTTATACTGAGACAAAAGCATCTGCCCATTGATGTATTTACTTAGAGAAGATTGGTCAGCAAGCTTCTGGCACAAAATAGGTCTCAAAGGGGAAGTTCCTGGGAAGATTCTGAAATGGACATTTTCTGCAGAGTTCCATCAAGAATAATACAGGTGAGGTGTGTGTGAGGTCATGGTCAGAGGTTGAGCTGATATTAAATAGAGCTGCAGGAGAAGCTAGAGTTTGCCTCGCAGGCTATCTGGACATTTGCTTGCTTGCTAGGATCAGTTATCTGATTTAATGGTCTCTGGGGAGGCTCTTGCACCTTGGGTGAGGTCACTGCTTGGGATGAGAGCAATTACAACAAAGGGACTTCAGCTATCAGCCTTGAGCAGACTATATTCCTGGAAGATCAAAGTGTTTCCATAATGAGAAGTGACCTGACAGTACATGACATTGTTTCTTCCTGTAATTATTCTATAGGTGATAAGAAGTATCATTCATATTGCCCATAATTCAATGATGGTTTGTTTCATTATAATAACAAGGAAGTGTTTCATAACCCAAGTCATTCTTGACTCATTGTACGGCACAGAGTCATCTCATTATAGAACAAGAAATGAGTTAACTCAGGCTTACTGTTTTTGATACTCTAATGGTTGGCTTCATTTAAAAAAAATCTATCGTAGCCTCCTGCTACATGGTAGAGCATGAGTTGAGTATCCTGGGCTGTTACTGTGTGTTGTTTTTTATTACAACATTATGATTCTATTGAGGAAGTACATTAAACTTAAGACCTAGTAGCTCCATCTCAGTTTTGACCTTGCCATCAACAAAGGCTCATAATTTCTGCCTTCTTTTTTTCTCATACGGTTGAATTGATAACTCATTGTTTTTTTAGAGGTACAAAATTACATTTCCCAGCTACACTTTATTTTCTTAATTCCTAAACATTTTAAATTTTTACGTCATTATTTTATTTGTGCCTCTCTTCATTACAAGTGCCTCTCTTCACCTTTAGTTGGTGTGTGTCAGGCATTATAATCCCTCCCAATAGTCTTCACTGAAGGGTTTTATTCTAATCTTCATGTTTTTCCCAACATAAGCTGTTGCTGCCAGCTTGTGTATTTCTTCACTCTTACAGTACATTTTTAAAGTGCCTTATATGTGCCAGAGATTCTTCTACATTATTGCTGGCAATTAAAACTAAGCTTTCTTACTATCTTGTTTTTAGGCTTGCATTGATCCACAAATCAATCTTTCTTTGATACAGATCCAAACTGCTTTTGAATCCACCTCCATAAACTACAATTCTGCCTATATGTCTTTGTCTTTGTTCAAATCCCAGGATACAGTGCGGAGTAGAGCTGTCAGGAAGGTGTGATCCATGAGACTAGGGTAGCTTGCACACTTTTCTTTTATTATTGGTCTCTGAACATGCTAAGCAAGAAAGCGTTACCGACCTTTAAGAAAGCCTAAGAGCAATTTGACAGAGTCATTTTATGCTGGCAATTTTTATGTCAATGATAAAAGGATTGGCTTTTTTATGATTAAGATGAGTCTTGCAATTTTATTTTGTTGTTCATTTTTATTGTGTTTTGGCAGGAACTTTTAAAACAAGTGGACAACTGGACAAAACCTGAGCTGATCCAAATCAGCATGTCCTCTCTGCCTTGGCAACAAAGTTATCATGTTTTGAAAGACCTTGGATACAGCAAAAGGATGGATTCTGTTCACACCCATTCTGTTAGTCTGTGTCTTTTTTATTGGAGAATTGAGGTGACTGATGTTGAGAGATATCAATGATCAATGATTGTTGATTCCTGTTATTTTGTTGCTGTTGTTGTTGTTGTTGGTGGTGTGTATATGTTTGTCTTTGTATGTGTCTATCTATGTGTGTGTGTGTGTGTGTGTGTGTGTGTGTGTGTGTGTGTGTGTGTGTGTAGGGTTGTTATGGCAATTAGGATTAGGAAACAGCTCTTCAATGTCTTATATCCCTCTTTTGCATTTTGATAAGACATTTCTTTCTCAAAGACAAGAATAATACTATGACATAGAAGGAAGGGATTTTCAATGATATAGAAATATTTTTCATAGAAACAATTGTTTTTTAGGGGTATGGTCACTGATAGTCTGCCCATACTCCAGTGGACAGCAGTGTATGTGAACTATACAAATCTGAGTCACTGGGATATTGAAAGAAAAAAACAGAGAAGATGAAAGTTAGAGAGGGACGTGTTGAAGGGGTTGGGGAAATGAGAAGAGATTGGGGTGGATATGATCAAGATACATTGTATTGCTCCCACAACCCCTCATTACTTTTCACTCTTCTCTTTTCTTGCTATTCTTTCTCTCCCTGCTATTTTCTCTGTTCCCAAGAGACAGCTCTAGCTATGGCCAGTCTGTTTCTTTTTCTTTCTGCTTTGGACTGTTCTAGATGCCTTTGTCTTCTTTCTCTTACCTATAATAAAATATCCCCAAAGATACATTGTATACATTTATGAAATTTTCAAACAATAAATAAAAGATTTTATTCTGAAATTTTTTCATGCAATTTATTTTTGCTGTATTCTTTCCTCTCCCAAAACTCCTCATAGATCCTTCCCACTTTCCTACCCACCCAATTATATATTTTTTCTCTCTGTATCCCAAAACACAAAAAACCCAAAACAAAAATGAAAATCAAACAAATAAACAAAAAACCCAATAAGACAAAAGATACCAAAACAAACAGTACAAAGAACACACACACACACACACACACACACTCCAAAACAAAACAAAAACAAAAACAAAAATCTTCAAACCACAGAGTCCATTTTGTGTTGGCCAACTGTTCCTGGCATGGGGCCTGCAATGGAGTGTGTTTGATATACCTAGTGACACTCCATTGAAGAACACTAATTTTCACTTTCCCAGTAAGCCTCATTTGCAAATAGCTTATTGATTAGTGGTGGGACCTTAAGCCCACTTCTTTTCAATACCAGGATTTTTGTCAGGTTTGAACCTGTGCATGTCTTATGTGTACTATCACAGTCTCTGTGAGTTCACATGTATATCAGTTTTGTTGTGTCTGGAAGAGACTATTTTCTTTTTAGTCATCACCACCTATGACTCTTACAGTCTTTCCACCTCCTTTTCTGCATAGATCCCTGAGCCCTAAGGGGAGAGGTTTGATGAAGACATCCCATTTAGTACTGAGTGCTCCAAAGTCTTCCACTCTGCACATTATCCAGTTGTGGGACTTTATGTTAGTTACCATCTACTGCAAGAAGAAGCTTCTCTGATAAAAGTTGAATGATGCTCTGATTTATGGTATAGCAATATGTCATTAGGAGTCAATTAATTGCTGTATTACTTTAGCAGAAAAATAGTAATAAGTTTTCCCCTAAGGCCCATGACCTACCCTCTAAGGTTCTTGGCCACTTTAGAAGGGTCTTTGTCCTGTATAAGTTCCTTAGAGTGAGCTTTAAATCCCATCAAAAAGTTGTCGGTTACTCTCATAATATTTTTGCCACTATTGTGTTAATGTGTCTTGAAGGCAGGTAAATATAGTAGCACCAGAGCTTGTGGCTGGATGAGATTGATGACTATTTTTCTCCTATAGTAGTATTCAAAGTATCTTCCAACACTCTGAATGCTAATCAGTAAGGGTGGAGTTTCTAACAGGGCACCAGCTCAAATTCTCTGTATTTGATGACATAGGTCAATTGTGTCTTCAAAAATAGGGCCTTACCATTAGGTTGTGGAAGATAACCAATATCCTTGGTAATAACCTATGAAGGTAGGGGAGTTTATGGTTCCACTTTGAACAGCCACTCAATAAGATATAGCCAGTTTCTGGAATTGAGGGTTTTACTTGATGCCATCAGGTGAACAGTTGGGGCATTGTTTCATAATAGACTTTAAAAAGCAATAATTTAATTATTAGACTAATTTTACCTGTTGTGTATCTTTATATTTGGTTTCTCATTTCTGTTTCTTATCAACATCCAAGAAGAAATTAAATGCCATTATCCAGAAATTAGTCCATATATGTGTTTTTATGTATTAATTCCCACAAAGTATACCATGCTCATGAATTTTACACCGAAATCCCTGTTCATAACTGTGTGAACACTGATGGTATAAGGACTCACACAAGTGGAACTGCATTTGTGTGCTCTGTAGAATCTGATCTGAAATGGCCTTGTTCTTGATTGGGTTTTCTTCACCTGTTTTCTCATTTGGTCCGTGATAGCATGGCTTTTGTTTTCACACTGAAACTTCAAGGTGTGTGTGCTTTCACACCTATAACAATGGACACCTAACTACAAAATAACACCCCAGTGTTAACTACCTACATTAAGTTAATGGATTCAATAAAGCTGTTATGGGATTAATTGTTTCTCTTCATTTTGGTGATTAAAGTCCACCAGAAGTTGTTTTTAGTAATAAACTAAAAAACCAACCAACCAAAAAACAAAAATGGTGGTAATATTTTGAATAGTCAATTAAAATCATATTCTCTTACTCACTATATGTAATTACTTAATAAGCTTATTTTCTTTGAATCCTGTAAGTGCTTGATTAAATCCCTGTTTTAGCTCTGTAGACAACATATTCCCCAAACTTCCACTACAGTAGAAGAGTTATAGTCAGTACATCAGACAGCTATGACCTGGTATTAGGTTTTATTTGTTCACTTGATATGAGATTTTTCTGCCTTTATAAAAGTGACTGATGAGTCTCAGTGGGATAATGTGGAGACACTGAAAAAGATCAACTAATCTTTGGGTTTCTCTTTTCTAACAATGATGGTTTTTGTGTATCCCGGAATTAAATCTAGTTAGGAGGTAGGCTGAAGGAAGGAAAGAAGTGTTCTTCCCAGGAAGAGGTCACTTCATTACTGAAAGCGTGTACAATTGCCAGCAAACAAGGAAATTAAAATAGTCTGGCTTTTAGTTGGCTTTATTACTATTTTAAATAATCTACAGTCTGTGTATTTCTTATTGCTTGGCCCAACACACATCTTTTCCTTGCTTTATATGCCCTTGGTCTTCCACTGAGATGTGGCTGTTTGGTCTTCAATATGTAAGGAAGAAATGAGCTACAAACTTTGCAGGATCATTGACAGTTTCATAAGGTAGAAAAAAACCATTAGGTTGCCCTTGACTTGGCAATGTGTGTCAAATCTTTGTTAGGGTTAAAAGGTTCAAGTGAATTTTATGTCTTCTCATTATTTTGTTAGGGTGAGAATAATATTTTTAGCACTTTCTCTAATGATCAAATAAATGTGACATTTTTATGCATACAGTTTTTTTTTTAACCACTGGCCGGGTTTGAAATAACTTTTAATCTTAAGAATTTTGTTGCTGTCTTTCTGGAGTCTTCATCCTTACAAGGAATGTCTGAGGTTTGAAGAGAATATAAATAATAAATTGGAGGTTATAGAAGATTTTGTGAATAAACACTCAATATTTGATTATGGCTATGACTTTGAATATTTTAAAAGGCTATTTTTGGAAAATTGGGGCTCTTTTTGGTTTTAGCACTTTCCCTACATTTGTAAGAGCAAAAGAGTATAATCAATATTCTAATCATGAAAATTTTGTTGGTAATGAATTGAAGCATAAGTGGTCATATTCAGTTGTAGCTTCTGTACCATCTGCCATACTCTTTGGAGAGACCTAAGCCTATTCTCCATTGTCCTGTGTGTGTGTCCTCAAGCTGCATGAAGAAGTGTGCCTTTTTCTACCACTCAGTTTTCTATCTTCCATACCCATGTATTCATCTCTGTCCTTCTCTTCTGTAAGTAGCAATGAGGAAAGCTTTTCTCTCTTCTCTCTATTGCAGGAAATCCATCTCAGGACTTTAAGCATGGTAGGCAAATACTTGACCATCAAGATGAGTATCTAGTCCTTGAGAACATCTTTTTAGTATTCTCCCAGGGAGCTTTCCACAGATTGGGAATAAAATAAAACTCCCTGTTTTCTTTGTGTTGACTCTGGATTTTAGGTCAGATCTCATTTCAATAAATTTTTGTTATGTTTTAGATTTGGTGGACCATTATACACACTGTAGGTCATAGCTATAAAAACTACCCGAACCCTTCAGATAACATTTCCTGCCTGGAAATAAAATTAAAATAATAACAACAACAAAACTTTAAAATTTCCTGAAGAAAACTGGCCTAGCTAAGTGAGACGATAAAATCCAAAACTTGGTGTCCATGCCTCTGGATTGTATGCATTGACAAATAATCTAAGCGAAAGCATCTCAACCAGGCCAAGACAGTTCATCAAAGAAAATGAAAATGATCTCTATACTAGCAGCTGTATCTTAACTTTTTGTAGAATATATGAAGCTTTTGACATCTGTAATACAGGAAATCTATACTTAATTTTTTATTTTTAATGACTTGATTATGTTTTTTTCTTCCTTAAAAACTGGACAGCACATTTGCTGTGACTAGCATTTCCCCACTTAATTGCATAGATTTCTTAATAAAAGCATTCCTCAGCACCCAGGGAGAGAGGTTTGCCCTTTAGGTAGAAAAGCTAAGGTTGACTACTCTTCCAAAATGATAAGAGTGCTCTTTCAAATAGGACTTTTCATAAAAAAACTTGCTTTTAATTTAACATAGTACCAGGGCTTGGTCTTCTTGGAGTGCAGGTTATACTAAGAAAAGGCACAATCAGTGATAAACAAAACCACTTCCTCTGGAGAGCTGATGTAAATCAATCATAAACCAGTCAGCAACTTGTTCTACTCCAACCTGTCTCAAGCCCACTGAATCCACAGGACTGAATTTCCAAGCTTTCCAGAATGTTTTGTTTCAGTGGTTCATTTTATAAGAGAAGGGGAAATTTCAAAGAAGCAATAGAAGAATTTTCTTTCATTGGCAAGAAGCTAGATATCCAAAACATTCACTTACACCATTTTCAAGGAGATAACACAAAAGAAAAGAGAAATAGAATCAAAATAAAGCATGGCCCATGGAGAGAATTTATTTTCTATTTCCCCAGGCAGATCCTTAAGCCCCCATCACTTCTTAAAGAATAAAGAAAAGAAATTAAAAAAAAAATCTGTGAAGAAAAAAAAAACCCAATAAAGCAGCTTTATAATTGTCCTCTGCCCATCAAACTGATTATAGCCTGGGGTTAGTGATATGTATTTGATGTGTGTAGCTTTCTGAAAAACAAGGAAATCCTGTTCTAGTAAGAAATTTCCAGTAGCTGCAATTCTAAGAAATCAAGCAGCATTGCCTAAATAAATTCTGTATCACCTTACTGAAGACCTAGTTAAGAGTTTTTAAACTGTGTTTTCAAGAACTTAAGTCTTATTTAGCTCTTAAATTCTAGAGCAACGGTCAATAGTTTTAAAGATCTATCTAGAACTTTTGGCCTGCATGTATTTCTTCATAATCATACCAGTTAATTTTTATTAATGTATAGCTAAAGACCACATATTAATATAAAACCAAAGGCCAGTTAGGCAACTAAAAAGGTGAAGAAATAATTTTATGTTGAACAAAACATAAAAGCATCTTAAGAATGATTTATTCTAGATGGTCTTAGCCCTTTTCCTTTGACAGTGATGGTAGCAGCAATTAAAGGAGTCAGACCATGGATCTCCTGTTTCATGGTAAAATTAATTAAATTTTATCTAGTAATAAATGTCACAAATACCCATTTTTCTAATCTAAAAGTAGTTCACTCTGTGTCTCTTACATTTTCAGTTCACTAGGAGGCTTATCAAGCTAATATCTCAGTGTTCAGCACAGCTGTAACCAAGAGCATGGCGTTGTCCTTGATTAATGTTTTGCTAACAAGCTATGTTTTTACTCATGGAACATCAGTCCTGTTAAAAAGTGTGAGTCCATCTGTAAAAGTGACTCTCACTGATCTTTCCCAGTACCATTCTACTTCTCGATATGAAAAAGCTTAATAAAATTATCTTTTCATTTGCAATTTCCTTACTGACTAGTTTGTCTGAGGAGCTTTGCTTGTGGTTTTTATGTCAGCCTTTTAAGGAAGGAAAATGCTTTCTACCTAGTGTGATATTTCTCTAGATAACTAATTAAATATGACCAAGTTAAAAAACAGAAAGGCTAAGGCTGGGGATGTGGCTCAGTGACATAGAGGATCCCGGGAGTTTTCTGGTCAATCAGTCAATTCAATCAGTGACCTTTAAGTTCAGAGAGAAACACTGTCTCAAAAAATAAAGTGGAGAGTGACTGAAGATGTCAACCAACATTGAACTCTGGCCTAACTATGCATACACATACATGCACAAGCACCCATATATGTGCACGCATACTCACACACCACACTATCATCACCAACAAAAAGTGATCTATGGTAGGAAATAAGACTCTGTAGGAGAAGGAATGTTGGTGGTAAGTTTGTGGAAATAGAGATGTCATAAAAAATACTTAACATGGACATTTTCAGGAAATAAAGAACCAAAGTAGTTATAGCATGAAGATAAACAGAAGTTGAATTGTGATTTGTCATGTGGTGGTCTCACATGTTTTGAGGAACTCATCAGTACTTTTTTCCCACCTCTGTCTCCTTTCTTGATCCCTCACTCATCCCCACAGTATCAATGGCCACCCTGATGTTGGTTGCTTGAGGAAAGAAACAGTGTCATAAATCAAGAAAGACATAGGTAAAAACCTTTGAGTTAGGTAGGTTTGTTTTGTCAATGGCAAACTGATTATGTCAGATGCTCCAGTGAGAATCAGACTGAGTCTTTTATATAGAGAGGAAGGTACAGAGCTATAAGGAAGGCCCCTGTGTTCTGGGCCAAGACTCTTCATAGGCATGGCAGAGTGTCTCTCTTAGATATGTTATTGGCCAGAAGACCACCAACTATCTTGTCTGTTTCTCTCTAAACCCTGTCTGTAGATCCATTGAATTCTTTCCTACAAGGAATGACTTACTATCTGGGTTGTAGGGCTCCGAGGGGTAGGTTTTGTAAGGACAAGATAGTCAGATCATGGTCCCTGGGCACAGAACCCAATCCCAGTTTCTTTCCCAATCCACCAAAGTGGAACTTCTGTAAAAAGTAATAATTATTCAGAGACAATTTTCACTTAAAGCTTATTAAAAGGTTTAAATTTTGTCCCTCATTTCATATCCTGTTTGTCACGACTTTGGTCCTTCTTCCAAGCTTCACATCTTTTCTTAGAGGAAAACCATAAAGGGCTCCTGATGTAGCACTTCAGATAGTTTTCATATCATCTTTTTTTGCAGCATTTGAAGAGAAGAATAGCTCATAATTTATCAGAAAGAAGGCAGGTCAGCCCTCCTGTGGGGCTGTCATGCTGCTGAGAATCTGAGTCCCAGCTCTTGCTTTCTGCTCTTGCCCCTTCATCTTAGAGCAAGACACCCGCCACACTGGGTACACCTGGTGTGCAGAACTGCTGCAGAGTCTTAGCTTGAAGGCTTGGAATGATTTCTTTTCAATAACGAATCACAATGGGGGATAGTTTTACTCCTTGCTTCCTGCAGCTTGATTTGAATTTGCTTGACTAAACTCTTCAATGTATTCTTGCTGTTCATCTGCCTGGTCCATGAATTGGATCTTTGAGGGAAACTGTTATTCACCCTCTGGCTCTTCTCATGGCTATGTTTCTGCTCCTCATTCATTGGCTCCATTGGGGATCTTTCTTCTCTTCTTATGAAGCTTCCCCCAGTGGTCCTTCTAATTTCCATGACATGGATCCTCTCCTCTATGACTGTGCTAAAACCTAGTCTTTTTCTGGCATGGTTAGTCCTTATCAGACATTACTACTTGGGGCTGTATTAACTACTTTAAGCAACACTTGCCTAAGAGGGGACTAGATATCATTGTATCCTATCACCCTCCTGCCTGAATGCCTTTCCTGAGGCATCCTACTTGAATGAAATGGATGATTAGACAGATGGATGGATACTAGGGCAGACAGAGAGACAAAGAGATGAGCAAATGTATGATAATATTGTTCTGTGCTTTGAATATGGTTTATTCTTGCAGAAACGTGGAAATTTAATATATCTTATGAATATATTATAGCTCCAGATTCATGGGTTCATAGCACATGTCAAGAATAGGCTTGTAATAAAAACTATCTTTTTTATCCCTCTCACCCTGTCCCTGTATCTTGCCAAATGATGCCCTGCATGATCTTAGCACTTCTTTGGTGAAAAGGTCATTGCTAAATGTGACCCCACAGCCACAGATCAGAAAGAAACCAAAATAAAGAAGATGGAAAGATCTCCTAATGTCATTGCTTAGAAGAATCAAAATGAACATGACGATTGTATCTAAAATAATATGTAAATTTATTGTAATTCTTGTCAAAATAGAGAAAACAATCTTAAAATTTACATGGAAGCACAAAAGATTCCAGATAGCCAAAGAAACCCTGAGAATTAATAATAATACTTTCTTCCCAGCCACATGTGCAGTTTAACATCATCTTGCTCAGGCCTCTGTCTCAAAATTCCTTGGAAAATATTCTTGTAAAATGTGCTTCCTATTGCTGAATCCAATACTCACTTCACCAGTTGTTTCCAGTTATTTTTTTGGACTTTGAGGAGGCTTCTGTGACAGCTGACCATACATTTATTCTTAAGACCCCTTATTATTTCCGGATTTTTCTTCTGCTTCACTGGATTCCTCTCCCACTTTGCTTTTTATGGTTCTTTCTTGTCTTTTCAAACCAAATGTCAGAGAGAGGTTTGCGACCCTCTTTCCTTCTCTGACAGCTCTGCCTTCCCAGTGAACCTCATTCAAATGTACATCTCTGAAAAGTCCTTATGAAGATGACTAATTGTTTATATTTGTAGTTGAGACTTGTCTCATAAGCTCCAGATTATGTTTCAGCTACATATTTGACATCTTCACTGAGTCTTCTCATCAATGGCGCAAGTTTCGTGTAGACAAAAAAAAAAAAAAAACCCTCATACAACATAAATAAAAAGATGTGAATGAACAACGGAGCAACAGCATTTTGCCTTCTATTCCTCAATGAGCAGTTTCCCTGTTGTGACTTCAGTGTTGAAACTTCAAGCAATTCCCCACACAGAACTCACTACATCCCACTAAGGATTTGATCCAACACACCTATCTTTCTCCTTCTCCCTCACTGGGCAGCAGTCTAAGGCACTGTGATGATCTCTGTTTAGAACAGAGAGCCAACAAGGTAGCTCAGCAGGTCAAAGCACTTAGTGGTCAAGCTTGACAAGCTGAGTTCCATCCTCATTCCGTGGAGGAAGGATAAAATGGACTCCCTCAAGTTGTCCTCTTATTTCCACATTCATGCGTTGGCATGCCTGCACTTGCATACATAGGACATACATCACACACACACACAATAATGATGATGATGAAGACAATGATAGTTAAAAAATGACCCAATAGTATTTTAAGTTTCCAAGTAGTACCTAGTGGCATCAATCACTTTATTTATTAATTCACATAATTTGCATTTATAGGGTGGACATTTTATTTTTTGACCCTATAAAATCTTGTATAAAATTAAGTCCTCCTTAAATTGACTGCAGCATCCTAAATCACCAAATAAGCTAGAATCACCTAGTGCACACTGAGGCACTGATGGGGCAGCAGACACATACAAAAATGGGAAAGAATGGCAGATAATGATATATTAAAAGCTGTGATTTGGATGCATGTGTGGAGAAGACACTGAAGAATCTCTGAAGATGAAGTCAAAGGGAGAGGTACATGGTCATGCAGAGAATGACAGTTATGAGTAAGGACCATAATGCATGTTGTTACTGTTCAGACTGAACTTTCGTCCCACTGAGCACTGCGTGCAATATTTTGAGTTTATCTTGAAAAGGTCACCTGGTCAGTGGGTAAAGGACATTTCATTCTTTTTCACTGTTTCTGCTAAGCATAGTGTAGCCCAGAGACATTCTTTCTCCCTGCAATATAACCCATGTGTCAGTTGCCAAGCCTTTATGTCGGCTCTTTTCTGGGCTGTAATGCTGTCTCTCTCTTCCCATCTTCCTCCTCTGCTCACATCTCTCCTCTCAAACAGCTTTATTAGTCCTTCAGTCATGGATCCAAGTTGCTGTTTTCCATTTGTTTATTATTTTTTTTATATCACTCTCATTTACCTCCGTCTTGGGATGTAAACATTCTTATTCAATTTGAAAAAAGTTTTTATTTTTGTGTTACTGTTTATCTTTCTCAATCTAGTGAGTTGAAAGATGATCAGTCTTGATGGTGACAGACCAAATATTAAGATTCCTATTGGTGGCAGTTTTGAAATAGGTTTTATATTGGCATTCCTTAGTTTTTCCCTTAGGCAGATCAGAAGGGATGCAGAATAGGAAGACAGGAAAGGCCACCTTGAACAGAGGGCAAAGCTGGGGCCACATTGGAGTATTACAGCTTCACTTGTGACAGTGCCTGGAAGCTCTTAGGAGCAGTCCCTGAAGTTTTGCTCTGTGAATACCATGAATTCTGTCTCCTCATATCTCTCCTTTCCTGTGTCCCTGAGTAGGGCTTATTACACATAAGTCTATTTCTCTGACATGACATTCTTTGTTCAGGATCCTGCATCACCCCCTCTCTCAGTGTAGATGTGCATCACCCCCTCTCTCAGCAAAGATGAGCACTTTCTGAGGCTGAAGCATAGATGCATATTGATAGCTCCAGAGGCTCACGGTCGCACACAGCACATGATCAATACATGTTGTAGTGAGTTCAGTCAGCCTGCTCCCCCAGCATCTTCTTTTTCCTCCTATGTCTTCCCATTGCTCCCCTCCTTCTTGCTGATGGGAGAGAAAATTGATAGCAAGGGTATGGAGTGACCTGAAGACCTGCCATTTCTACCCCAGCATCTTTCTCCTCCATAAACCTGCCTTGCTCAGGCAACTGTGGGTCAGAGAGATCACATGATTTAGAATGGCAGTCTTACTGGAGGAGTCTGCAAAGATCAACTGCTTCACCCTAATCTCTAAGTCTTCTTTTAATGGTCTTTGTTCCTATTTTATTTGTGTTTTATATGTAGCTACTTCAGATAATTTTTGGAAGCAAATGTGGTAAGAGTAAACAATGCAATATTTGAGGCTATCTAGCCGTCACATCATTGTAAAATCATTTTGGATTCGTCAGTTCCTTTTCTAAAAAAAGGTTCTATCGAATGTAATGTTCTATCATTTTAGTTACCATGAAACCACAAATTTTATGCCTTAAAAGCAACTGAAAAGTCACAATAGATTCTTTAGCAAGTTTGCTCAGATGTGCTTTGGCAACAAATGGTGCCTGTCTTTCAACAAGCACCTTTAAAGGAAGTGGTTTTCTTAGAATAATTTCAGTAGGAAAAAAATGCTCTAATTGTTGGCATTTTTTAAAGTAGAAAGCAGAATCTAGAAATATTTTTATGACATCCTTCATAATACCATCCATCTATGTGTTATGAATCATATCAAATATCCAAGATTGAAAATGCTATTGCAGGAAACATATAAATCATCTATATTTAGTTTAATACAGATTATTCCCACGCCAACCATAATCACCATTTACGATATACATTTTTCATACATAGCTCATTTTAATAGTCAGAGTATCAGGCAATAAACACCAGCAGTTTTCTTTAATTACTATCCTATATTTTGAACGAGTTCCTATTAAGAAAAAGCTTTTTGTGTGTTGAAAGATCTATAAGCATTTGTTGAACTTAAGTGGTGGGAATAATAACAGTTTTAATTTTACTTCTCAGGGAAAAAAAATGCCTGCAATCACTATGGCTAGTAATTGACCAGTTGGGTTTTGGGGGATAGAATTCTTCCTTCCAGTGTTCCTAATTGTGTTTTTTTTTTGGTTTTTATTTTTATTTATTTATTAACGTGAATGAACACTAGGCAGCAGCACATGCTGGGAGTTTTTGAATGAAAAAAGAAATATAAAGGAAAGGAACATGACTGGTTCTAGGTATGGAGAAGGAGAAAGTTTATTATAGATACGTGGGAAAGCATAGGCAGAGGCAGAGACATCTGGGAGAGTCCAGAGTGGACAGGAACCTGAGGCATATGAGGGGGGTAAAGGGGTAGGAGGGAGAGGGGGGAGATAGAAACTAGGTGCAGCAGCCAGGAGGCCCAAAGGTACAAAGAAAGCAGTCACTGAAAGGATCGGATTATATAGGGAAGAACAGCCCAGCCCAATGGACTGGTGAGTTCAGGGTAGGGGATGGGGTATGCTAGCCAGAAGGACCCTGTATCAGGTAGGGACTGAGGGATACAGGGAGAACCTGTCGGCCAGTGTCTGCTTTGATATGTTAAATAGGCACCTTAGCTATTTGTCCGGAGTTTTTCGGATGGTCAATCTTGAGCCTTTATTTATGGACCTACTCCATTTGTGTTGCAGATAAAGAGCCAGGGTAGTGTTCTGTTCCCATCTATTTAATAGCCCTTAGAATGCTCTGAAGGGACAAGCACTGACTAGAGGGAGCCCTGGACTGCGTGCAGCCTAGACTGGCTCCTTGTCTGCCCTGAGACAAAACAACAGA
The DNA here is from genome assembly GCA_902168405.1 of Peromyscus aztecus. Lineage (NCBI taxonomy): Eukaryota > Metazoa > Chordata > Mammalia > Rodentia > Cricetidae > Peromyscus > Peromyscus aztecus. Next base: position 34,295 of record CABHPQ010174156.1, on the reverse strand, counting down.
AAGGGAGGGCAGGGACACTCCAGGCCTGATTTATGCAAAAGTGCAAGCCTTTTTAGTGTCTCAAGGAGACTGGACAGAACATCAGAGTAAGCTGAATTAATCTTTAAGAACTGCAGCAGGGGTCAGGAGCTTTTCATGCTGGATTGCAAAGTTACTGCACTGCAGCATTCAAGGTGGCAAGTGGCTGGGAGAAATCCCTGTCATCTGGCCTAAGGACAGGTGACTGAAATATATATTTGAAATTGTCAAGAGAACTGCCCTTGTGGACTGAAGATGAAGCTACCTCCATATTTTATTATTCTTTTCCTTCAAGGCTTAGTGATGGGCAAACCCATAATATTGTCTGAAGAAGATGTCTGCAGGGAAATCTATAGTCACAGGAGATGCACGGAGAGCTTCTGCCCTGGAAACAGCCTCTCTGACCCATGCCCCCTGCTGATGGCTTTCCGATGATTGAAAAGCATCACTTGATGAACACCTAGGCTGATTCCATTCCCTAGCGATTGTAAATAGGGCAGCAATGAACATGAGTGTGCAAGTGTCTCTGCAGTAAGATGTGTATTCCTTTGAAGATGTGCCCAACTGAGCCATATGGTGTTCTATTTTCAGTATTTTGAAGACATGACCAATTACTTGTAAAGTGGCTACACTAGTTTACACTCCAATCAACAGTGTGAAAGGGTAGCCCCTTCTCCAACAACGATGCATGCATTTGTTGTCCCTTGTGTTTTTGATGATCGCTCTTCTGGCTGGGGTGGGATCCCTGTTGGCTAAGAATGTTGCTCTCTTTAAAAAACAATGTTTGCACTAGTCATCGTGATTTCTTCTTTTGAGAGCTCCTTGTTTAGTAGCATAGCTTATGTCTTAATTGAATAGTTGCTTTTTCTTCATTTCTAGGGTTTTTAACTCCTTGTATATTGCTGTCATCATTTTCTGTTGGAAATATGGCCATAAAAGATTTTCTCCTGCTGGGAGGTGGTGGCACACACCTTTTATCCCAGCACTCGGGAGGCAGAGCCAGGCGGATCTCTGTGAGTTCAAGGCCAGCCCAGGCTACCAAGTGAGTTCCAGGAAAGGCACAAAGCTACACAGAGAAACCCTGTCTTGAAAGAAAACAAACAAACAAACAAACAAACAAACAAACAAACAAACAACCACAAAGATTTTCTCCTGTTCTGTGGGATGTGTCTTCACAAATTTGACTTTCATTTGATATACAGAAGCATTTTAGTTCAGGAGAATCCATCTTGGTCTTGACTCTTGGTCTTATTGCCTGTACTATTGGAGTCCTATTCAAAAAGTATTAATACCTCAAAGTTGAAATGTACTTCTCACTTTTTTCTCTAATAAATGTGTAGTATTAGGTATTGTCTTGAGGTCTTTAATCTACCTGGAGCTGAGTTCTGTTCAAGGTGAGAGACAGGGTCTAATCTCTTTCTTTTACATGTTCATACCCAGTTTTCATGATACCATTCTTTGAAAATGCTAACTTTTCTCCGGTACACATTTTGGTATCTTTGTCAAAAATCTTTGGCTTTAGTTCTGTGGATTTGTATTTGCGCCCTTTCTTCTAGTCCACTGATCAGCGTGTCTGCTTCTGTGCCAGTGCCATGTACTTTTTATCATTATTGCTCTATAATATAAATTGACACCAGGAAATGTAATGTCTTTAGCAGTCTGCTATCTGTTCAGGATTGTTTGATTGTCCTTGCTCTCATATTCCAGCTCAGGTCCTCTGGATCCTTCACCTTCAGTTGATGGTGTCTTCAGCAATAGGACTTTTCTGCCCTTGGAAGGCAACTGGCAATGGAAATAGCCTATTATGTTTTGGGAGTCTCTTCGATAATCCAGACCACAGCTCAAAACTGGGCTTCTCATGCCTGAATTTGGAGTACAATTTATTTTCAAAAGATTTGTTCAAAGTACCCCCATTATCTTCTTTTATTTCCTTTCTCCTCCCATCAAACTTTTTCTTTCCAATTGCCCCTCCTATTTCAAGTCATGTGTGTTTATGGGAGGGGTCTACTGCTTTTATTATGGTTGTGCTTATATTGGCATGGGTAGAGGTTACATATAAGAATACTAAAAATAATTATTCAAAAAAGTAAGTAACTAGTGGTAATAAATGTTTAGATGCCCCTTATTTTATCTCTTTAATGTTTTCATTGGATAAATATTGACACTCTAGATCAGTTCTACTTCTTTGGAAGCTCATACTTCAAATTTAGAGAGTGCTATCTAGTTAAAATAAAATCCTTTTATAGAATTTGTGTAAAAGCCTGATATCATAATTTAGAAATTGTTTAGTTTTAAAAGCATTTTGTACCGTCATTTGTAAATAGGGTGCTGTACAAGTGAACTTGAGCACTAAATTTGAGATATCTCTACCAATCTTTGGTTAATGTTATTGATCTGAGTAATAGGCATTTATGTATAAATGTCTGACTGAAAATAAAGGTCATGTTAGGACTAGAGAGTAGTTTGTTACTGAAAATGTTCCCCAGTATAAATGGAAAGTTTAATAAAAAGGTGTGAATTGAAAATGCTTCTTGAAAATACTGTCAGTATTGTTGTCATGACTTCAGTCCTTAGCATAATCTTTTTGTCAGCAGTGTTTAATCATTTAAGGCCTTTCTTTATAGCTTTCTTCAACTGTAGTGAGTATAAAGGTCACTCTGATAGGCTAACAAGTCAGCCACTTAAGGCATGACAAAATAATGAGAAATCTAATTGTAATAAGCTTATTTAGCTTTAAAAACATATATTAGCTCATTCTGTGGCATTTCAAACAAGATTTTTAACAAAATGGCCTTGGGTAAATCCAGGATCTAATCTGGGTTCTTTATCAAGTGTTATTCTTTGCTGCTGAAAAACTCACTTTGGGCGATGCCATACTCACTTGGTTTTCCAAGTTGGTAAGTAATTATGAAATCCATCCATGGAGAAAAATGAGACATGAAAAGATTAGAACACAAACTGGTAGTAATAATTTTACCTAACTGCTTTGTCCCTAAGTGTAACACATTAACCACTAAACCATACCTCATCTTTTCACATTGTAAGGTTAAACGGCTCTACCCACTTCCCTTGGTACACCCTTTCAACATGTTTGCCTGAGATGTGTTTGCCCATACAGGTCATAGAGAGCTTGAGCCATACCATAGATATGTAGGATATCCACCTGAGTCAGAGTCATTTGAGATCAAAATTTCAACCAAACATTCGTGCAAACATCATGCTCTCCTTGCTATCTATCATGCTTGGTTCACTAGAGAACAAATGTTTTAAATCATTTAGCAGTGGAAATCAAATCAAACTCCCCAAATTCACCTAAACTTTCTTGTTATATGTTACACGTCTTTCAAACAGTACCAAGAACTTCCCAGGCCTGTGTCTGTATCTTTATTTATAATATGATCAACAGTATTTTTGAGGGTCTTGATTCTAGAATGATTCTGATTTCAGTTTTGGGATTCAATAAACATAATTAACATTAATATATATTTGTGTGATATATAAATACCTTCAAAGCATGTTAAAACTGAGCCAGAAAAAGAGGACACAGCGGTGATTATGGTTTCTAAAATTGGATTTATATTTCCAGACTTCTGTTGCTATGGCAATGACAAAGGTATTCTTGTAATTCATCAAAAATGTATTTCATTCATAGAGTACTTAGATTTCAGGACTGTGTGTGAAGATTAAAGGAGTTCAAGCATGTAAAACTCTTAGCATAGGTCCCACAGAAGAAATACATAATGAATGCTAATGCTCATAATACTGATGCCTCTTTAATTCACCAAGGACCAAGTGAACACTTCTGCACACTGCATAGTAGTTTAAACAATGCGAAAATGGAAAACAAAATTATACAGCAATTCTCTGATGGAATTTGCTCTTTTGTTAGTGATCAGCTTGAAAACCAAAAAAGTAAGAAAACAAAGCTAGAGAATAATTGGAAAGGAGCATGTCACCAAGAAATGGCAAATGGCTTAGTATCCTAGTAGTCACTGAGGCCTAACAGTGCTGCAAACACCATGCTGAGCAGTGCATGCATTCTCTTGTGCAAATAACACAGTAGTCATTTTTGCAGATAGGGAAAGTGAGGAAAAGGAAGTAGTCTGCTGTACACTGAGAGTTTTGGGAGCATAGGCATGCTAGCATGTCTTCTAGCTTATATCCTGTGAGCTCACACATTCACTTTGCAAAGTAATGAATGAAAACTGTTCTTACAAGGGCTCAAAGGCACTTGATTAACAGTGCAGTTTTTCAATGCCTTGTTCTCTTGTGCTATACTACATGCATAAACAGTTTCTGTACTTTTGAGTTCTGAGCAAGGGTTTCTGAACAATGGCAGCCGTGCTTGGGTAGAGTTGAGATGCTCTGGGGCTGAGGTTATCTAAGTCCACTGAAGTAAATAATACTTGGTCTTTCTGCATTCCACACTAATAAAGTTAAATCCATTTAGAAGGTAATTGATGCTGTTCTCTAGCTACTGAAATTAATTTGAACCAGATGCCCAGATTTAATATTTCCAGTGTTTGCTACATTGGGTCATGTTCTCTGCACAGTCCCAATCTGCCTTGAAAAGTCTACCTGGAATTAGCATATTACTTTAACATTTTCTTCAATATTTAAACTCTACTAACAAAATTTACCTTGTGTTAACAACATACAAAACAAAGATTAGAATCTAATGCTTAAAATGACATTACATTATCATTGAATGCTTGGTTGCCTTCTGACCTGGGTTCCTGCTTGTATTTCTCATCTCTGGAACAAAATTGGGTTCATCTTATAACAGCTGTCTGGGGGAGTTTTTGTTTGTTTTGCTTTGTTTATGCCAAGGTCTTATTCTGTAGCCCAGGCTGTCCTAGATTTCACTATGTATCCTAAACTTCCTGTCTCAGTCTACTGAATTCTACTATTACTGGAGTGAACTACTCTATCTGGCTATTCATAAGAGTTTTGAAATGAGTTGAGTTATAACTATGTATATGTCTGCATGTATCAAGCATGTGTGTGAAGGTCATAGGACACCATTTGGGAGCTGCTGCTTTACTTTCTTCTGAGGCAGGGTCCTGTTGCTAGAGTTTTCCTGCCTGGCCCACGGTCAGGATAAATCTCTTTCACCTGCCAGTCCCACAGCCGCTCAGACCCAACCAAGTAAACACAGAGACTTATATTGCTTACAAACTGTATGGCCGTGGCAGGCTTCTTGCTAACTGTCCTTATATCTTAAATTAATCCATTTCTATAAATCTATACCTTGCTACATGGCTCATGGCTTACCAGCATCTTCACATGCTGCTTGTCCTGGCGGTGGCTGGCAGAGACTCCCTCTGCCTTCCTGTTCTTTTTATTCTCTCTGTTAGTCCCGCCTACACTTCCTGCCTAGCCACAGGCCAATCAGTGTTTTATTAGCAACACACTTGCCATACAGAACATCCCACAGCAGGGTCCCTCTTGTCTTCACCACACTGCACACTCCAGGCTTCTGACATACTCCATGGACTCCTGAGCAATTCTCCTGTCTCTTCCTCTAATCTCTGTAGGAATGTAGGGGTGACAGATGCATGCCACCTCATCTGGCTTTTTGTCATGGACTTTAGTAACCCAACTCAGATCCTCAGGATTTTGCTGCAAGTTCTTATACCTGCTCGGACATTTTACTACCTTCTGTTCCCAGGTTTCTTGAATGTGCCCCACTTTCCTGTTTTCTAGCTGTTCTATTTTTCTCTCTGCTAATATATTTTTTCTGTTTCTATCAAGTGTGTCAAATTTGAATTCAAATTTTACTTGATCCATTTATTATGGCCTATATTTTAAGAATCTCTATCTAAATACATTGATAGTACATATTCAGACAATTCTGAGTAGTAAAACTAAAATTTACATAAAATGCCCAAGGTCAGCTTAGCTGGTTGGTACTTGTAATCTCAGTTAAATAAGGAAACAAGCAATTTTTATCACAGTCTCTGAAAACATAACAAGTTAGCCACGCCTGTGACTTCATTAGAAGGTTACCATACTGACAAGGATTTCTGTGAGCCAGGAAGATGGCTCTCTGGATACAGGATTCGCCACTACTCAAACAGGAAGACTTGGGTTCAGATGTCCAGAGCACAAACAAAGCAGGATATTACATCTGTAACCACAGTTCCCCTCCTTGAAGATGGGAGTAGAAACTGGAATTTCCCTGGAAGCTTGTAGGGTAGCTGGCCTGGTGTACATAGAGACAAACAAAAGACTGCCAAAAACATGGTAGAAGACAAGGACCAATGCTTGAAGTTGTCCTTTGACCTACATATATGTTCTGTGGCACATGTGCATATGTACTCACACACACATGAACATACATAGACACACACCATGGATACACACATACAAGAATTTTTCTTTCTTGCTTGCTTACTTTTTTTTCTTTTCAAGACAAGGTTTCTCTGTGTAACAGCTCTGGCTATCCTGGAACTTGCTTTGCAGACTAGGCTGGTCTTGAACTCACAGAGATTTGCCTGCCTCTGCTGGAATTAAAGGTGTGTGCCACCACCCCTAGGCTAAGATTTTCTTTTTTAAAAAAATAGCATTTCATATTCAACCCCCATTTCATTTTGTGGACAATACATTTCACTTTCAGTTATATTTTGTTTGGAACTTAAAAGCTCCAATTGTTCAAGATTCTGAATGCTTTATGTATTGTATCTCATTTAATTGCAAAGAACCACCAGTCCTTTGAGACAGGTATAATTATTTTCACTGTTTGGATGGGAACACTGATACATGGTAAGAGTAAATAACTTTCTGAGTATCTCATCGTTTGTACAAAATCATGGTGAAGACATGAAAATCCAATGAATGTGTGTTTAATCACATACAGCTGCCTCTGAGACAACTCCATGTCTACCATATATAATTGATGCCATTTTATTGGACCCCAAATGCACAGGGCTGTTATGATATGCTTAGATTCCAATTCAACTATTGCATTCCCATATCTATTATCTCTACTTTTATTAAATTACTAATAAAGCTGAATCCAAACATCATTACAGTTTATATTAATTGATAGTTAAATGTGAGCAAAACTTTATCGTGACATAAATATCTTTCTTTCTTAGACTTGACATCCCAAATGATTATATAATATTTAAAAATGAGAACACATTCATAGTCACTGTAATCTATTTAATTGCATAAGAATAAACATTTTAAAAATGAAATTACTTTTCAAATCTCAGTTTTACATTTCATAGGCTTTTGTTTCTTAGCCCCTGATCTCCATGTGTGCTTCTCTTGGGATCCTGGAGATGTTTTGCTTGTTGAGTCAGAGAGAAGAAACACTTTAGAATTAGCTTGTCCAATTAGTGGCTGATTGGCAGAGTTGAGTCTCCTCTACCTGTGATGGGGACCACCATCAGACTAATTTGCAGTTCCGATTCTCCTGTGGGTCAGACAGCAGGGCCCTGGACCACTGATGGAGCCATTATATTGTTCCCTCCTCATCTTCCCCTCGTAGTGCACAACTCTCCTTATTGGAGTAGATTCCTACCTCAGCCGTTGAATTCTAGTCTCTGTCTAGGCAACTGGACCCAAAGCTAGTGAAACGCAAGTGCGGCAAAGTAACAGGCCTGAAGCTGGCCCAATGGGGCAATTCATTATTTGGATTTGGTGTACAGTACCAACAGCAAGAGTAGGAAACTTTCAAAACGTGTCCTTGCTTTTGTGAGAGCTCTCTACATTCTGCTTCTATTTTCCTACATTAAAATTTTGGATGAAAATGTGAATAACCTGCAGTTTTGACTTTTGGAATATTTGGATAAATTAGCGTTGTAAATATTTAAAGCAGGTTATTTAATGGCTAAAGTTATAGATACATTAGAGAATGTAAAGTTTAATGGTGTTTGGCTCTACCTCCCTCATTTTGTCTGTATAAAGTTGAAGCACATGTTCCTTTATCTCCCCCTCACTCCTCTCTCTTTATATATTTATAAATCTATCTACCATCCATCCATCCATCTATCTATCTATCTATCTATCTATCTATCTATCTATCTATCTATCTTCTACTGATCTATCTGTGTTGAAAAGTATATATTTCCTAGTGTTGGGGATTGAGCCTAGGGCCTCATCATGCATACCATTATCAGTGCCCTATCACTACCCAAAGCCTAGACCTTTTTGATAACTCTTCCCTAAACGTTCTCCTGTTACTTGACTAAATGCAAGTTCAGCAACCAAAGCACATTTTAAATTCACAACATGAATCTTTATATATAAGAGATAAGCCTGAAACACAAGCCTCTCAGATATCAGCTGCTGATACCCTGATCCTTGGCTCCTATTTTTCCAAACTTAAGTAGCACCAAAAGACTCCCTTCATGTTGTGCATCTCACACTATTTGTATTTAGCACTCTTTCTAGCTAAAGCACCAAGGGTCTACAACTTTATGACAGTTTTATGTGTCCACAGTCCTGGGTTAAGGAAAACCCAAATAGCTGGCAAAAGGTATTCCAGGATATCTATTGAGTATGATCTTTATGGGGAGGGAGCTTTGCTCAAATATCTTCTGAGTAAGTCCTTGCTTTCTAATCAGACTTGTGTCAATTATTGGACCGTGTCAAAGTGGGAAGTGTATTGCAACTGTCAAGTGACTTGTTCATTCTACTTTTGTTTTATGATGAAAATCAGGTTATTTTAACTGAAAGCTTCAATGAATATATTTAAGGGCTTTAGCCAAAGACTTTTGGAATTACTAAAAATAGTAAGCTCAAGTTACCTATCACTCATCTGTCTATTACTGTGAAGCCTTGACCTAAAAGTGTGTGCTTTACCTACTCTACCGAGACATCAGAGCCTTTCAGTTTTGAACATCACATCTGTTTATAGATATTGATTGCTCCTGTCTGTTGAACACTGTAGCAAATCAAAAGAAAACAACAACAACAACAGACGCTCGTCTCAATGGGTGAATAATGCATTCCAGTGGATAAGATACACACATAAAACTCTCAGTAGCACAGTAAACTGTGTCCCCCTCCCCAGGAGTCAAATGACTGAGCACTTTGGATTTAAAGAAGCAAAAGACCTTGTTGCTGAACATGCACAGAAAGAGAACTGTTGTGTGACAGACTTTTTCCTGGGGAGAGTCAACACACACATCTTACTCACCTCCAGATAGGCACCCCATAACAGACCATAGTACAGACACCACCAATGACCAATTTGGTGAACCAATGAGTTTTATTGGAGTCATGATCTGAATCAATTGTCTGTTGAAGAATCTAAAATATCAATATTAGATCATCATGATCTACTGCCATAGACTGCTGCTCATGTCCTCATACTGTCTACTGGGATCACTGAATCCATTTTTCTTCCAGGTCCACAGTAGCAAATAACTGTAAAGCACTGAGGGACAGATCATAAGACTCTGCTAAAAAGATAGACATGTCTTCAAAACAAACAAACAAACAAACAACCCCTATAGTTTCCCCAGGAACCTGTCCCTGTCTTTAGCCTGTGTTGCTTTGAGGAAACAGAAGCAATACAGGAAGCCCTTGAGTGTTGTGTCCAGTTAAAAGTAAAAATGACAGAAGAGAATGGAAGTCCCTAGCATGGCCACAGGTTTTAAGAGAAAGAGGGAAAGCTAAGTTTAGGATGTGAGTAGTCACAATCAGGACAGGGAGGCACATGAATGTTTGGGAAGGAGAAAGAAACCCTGTCTCCTCTCTTCCACTCTTCTTTAGCTCTCTTCTCTTTTTCTTTCTCCTTCCCTCCTTCTTCCTCCTTCTTCCGTCCCTCCCCCTCCTTTCTATCTCACACCATCTCTCTCTTGCTCTCTTTCTCCCCCTCCCCAAATACACACACACACACACACACACACACACACACACACACACACAAAATCAGCACAGTCAGGTTACTAATGTTATGAAGAAAGAGTTATACTATGCAAGCAACTATCTAGGTAACCAGTTAATAGATGTCACTGAGAAAAAGCCCTGACACTCAGATGCAAAGGCATGAACTGCATTTGTTCAGAGAGCTCAACAGTCTGCATCTGATTGTTTGAGTAACTGACTTTCTGAGACATGATGAGCAGGTCGGAATTATCTAGGAAAAGCAGCAAAACAAGGCAAGGAGAAAAAAGAAAGTGAAAAGAGCAAAACAAAGACAAAACAGCTTGCCCAGTAGAACAGAAATTGCAGGGGGTGTCAGGAGCTGAGGCTGCAGGGCAGTGGCTAACTTGCCCGCTTTGAATGTGGACACGGTCAAGAGGAGATGGAGATACAAAAGGATTAAGAACAAGAGTGAAGAAATAATGGGGACAAACAATGCACAGCATGTTGAACTTCTCTATAGTCATGTTCTACGTTGCTAATATCATCCAAATTACTACCAGTTTCCAGAGCTGCCACATCATTCTCAACTGACTTATCATTGAGACAGCTCATGACTCCATCTCGAGAGCTGTGGGACCTCTGTGAGCTTCATTATGCACAAGTGTCCATGTTTCCAGGTTCCTCCACCTTCCTCAGCATTGATTGCTGTGCTTTCACCACAGTTTCCTCTCTCATCCCCTCCTTTGTTCTCCCACTCTCTCCCCTTCACTCCTGCTTCAGTCACAAAGAGGAAATAAACAACACCCACCTCCACACGCTGCACCGATGTGCCTGCACACACACACACACACACACTGTTCCCCACACAGTGTACCAGCACACATGCACACAGTGACAACACACACACACTGCACTATTTCACACACTCTGAACACCCCCCACACTGCACCAACACACACCGATATAGACACACTCCACCAACACAGACATATACACACTGCAACCACACACACTCACAGTATCAATATATGCAGTGCACTATTTCACACACTCTAAACACATCTGTACCAACATACACACACACACCCATTGCACCAATATATACACACTGCACCAGTGTGCACACATACCCACCCCAACACACTGCACCAACACACATGCAGATACATACACTACATTATCAGAAACCACAACACACACACCGTGTACCCCACACACATTTTACACATACACTGTAGGAACACGCATATTGTATCCCCCCCCACTGCACCTCCCAATATACCAACACACACACGTGTTCCAACATACAGCTGATACTACATTGCACCAGCACACTTAAACAGCACCAACACACACATACACACATACACAGTACCCTCATACACATTGTACCAGCATACATGCACACATATAGTACACTGTACCAGCATACTCATTGCCCTCCCACAACACACTGCATTCCCCAATGTACCAACACACACATACTGCAACAACACACACATTTTATCCGCTCACTACACCAACACACACATACAAACATACTGTATCAATACCCCAACACAAACACACACACACACACACACACACATGTAGATGTAACCAACCGTCGTATAAATAAGAAACACAGAACCAATGCAAAGAAGAAAGCCAAGAGGTCAGAGCTAAGAGCCAAAACCTTACCCTTCCTCCTCCTGCAGTGGTCCTACCTCTCCGAAGGAGCCAGGCTTTCTGGGTTAAAGTCTTTTTATAGAGTCTCTGTTCTGCCTTCTCATTGGTTGTAAACCCAACCACAGGACTGCCTCATTACGGCCTATCTGTATAGACCTCCAGGTGTTCTATGGTTGGTAATGAGATTAAAGGCATGTGTATCCAATGCTGGCTGTATCCCTGAACACACAGAGACTTACCTAGCTCTGTCTACCAAGTGCTATGATCACAAACTGTACACCACCACTGCCCTGCTTTCCTATGGCTTGCTAATAGCTCTGACCCCCAGGCAACTTTATTTATTATACAAATAACATTTTAATACAAAAGAAAATATCACCATACACACACACACACACACACACACACACACACACACACACACTGAAACAATCACGGCTGTCTCCTGATCCATCTATCTCCACTCGTCTTCTTTACGTACACTGCAGTCTATTTCTTTCTCTGTTTCTATTCCCTTGACTCCAAATGTACCATTCTTTGGCTTGAGGCACCCTGTAAAGATGTCTTATAAGGAAATTAATGACTTAATACTTTTCAAAAACATGCAATCAGGAGTCCTTAGTACATGGCAAGAACACTGCACGGGCCAGAGTACAAAGATAACCAGGAGGTCTCAGCAGCCGGAGAAAGACATCTCTCTGTTAACTCAGCTGATGGCCTCCCAGGCACTCTGCCACCTTTGCCCCTGTTTTCTCTTCCTGGTGCCTGCTTATTCATCTTTGGCTTTTGTGCTTGCAGTCCTCATGCGTTTTCTGCTCCAGCAGCTTGACCAGGTTGACCTTAGAAAGAGAGATGACATTTCTGGAAAAAGACAAGCCAGTTACAAGACAGACTTGGGGAAGGACTTAAAGCGTGAGCCCCAGGAGGCCCAGCATCCTCTTCTCCTTTCCAGAGCTGAGCCAATGGAATGTGTTCTGAGAGCTGCAGGCATTATGAATGAGCACACTAGATTTCTTTCTCCTCTGACTGTAGGGTTTCAGTTTCTGCCATTTATTTAATAGCTATGTAATGTGCCTTGCCAGGCTGTGTGTGCATCCTAATAGGAACAAAGCACAGGTTTCACATATAGTGCACTTGTCAGGGCGGACCTGACATCTAGGTAGGTTTCATTGGCTGTTTGTATTGCTGGAAGTAGTTCTCATCTGAACATTTCCTTTATGTTTCTGCAGTGGAGCAGTCAATAGAATGAAGGATAGTCACACACAGTAACACTTTGGCATGTCATGTTTGGTATATGTCACTTTGCTATTTGCTATGTTCTGTACAGCTGGAAATTCATGTATGTGCCACCATAGTTTGGGACCCGACCCAGAGGACTGGGACACCACTCATACCTGTCCCATCTACTTCTGCTGGGAATTCATTTAGCTCTGAGCTCTATGAGTATTCTCAATAACTTCCTCAGCCAAGTCGCTCACTTGCATTTCTTCCATAAGTTGATTCTGGTCCTCTTTCAAAGTTTGGGAGTAATGAGGCATTTTAGCTTATAAAATCTTTGCCTCCCCAGTTGTGGGAAGAGGTGTCAGAAAAATTAAAGAATACACAGGACAGAAGGGAAAGTAAAAATTTAAATTGTCTCTGTATCTTACTTAGTTCAGAAAGCATTAGAAGATAATATCCCAGGCATAATGATGATCTAATTTGGAATTTTAATGTCTGACTCATCCAATTAAATAAGTGAATAAAATATGACAATAGGGAATAAAGTATACCTATTCCTAAAGGAGCATCTTCAATGGGTTTCTTTTCTTTCTGAATTATGTGTACATAGGTGTGTGTCTCTGTGTATGTGCACATGCATGCCTATGCCTAGAGAGGCAAGAGACATGGATCCCCTGGAGTTGGAGTTAGAGGTGGTTGTGAGTTGCTAGACTAGATGCTGGGAGCATCAATCCGATTCTCTCTAAGAGGAATGAGAGTTCTTGACTGGTGATCCATCTCTCCTGCCCCGGTGGGTTTCCTTTTTAAGAAAATATTACCACCATGAAAATATTCCTCTTTATTGTCATCTTATAAATATGTTTGTTAGTTGGACAAGTTTGTAAAACTCTACAACCAAGATGTTCTGTTGTTTTCCTCAATGATCTCACCATAGTTACAGTAAGAAGTGCTGAACCAGGTGAAAGAAAGATTGCTTGAAAACCTTGCCTCCTCTCTGATCAAGGGAGCTGCCATAGCACCCGCTCTGTCAGCAGCTTTGGAGAAGGCCCTGTCGAGTATAACATTCATTTCTTTCCAGATACTTTGGCCAAACCCAGTGAGAATGGGAAATTAAATCACACATGGAATCCGGTAATCATTTCCCTTTATATCCTCGTAGAATGCATTATAAAATATCTCTCATCATTATTATCTTTTTACATCACCAAGGAGCAAAACCAAAATACCTCTAGCAATACACCATGGTTTCAACAGTGACCGAGAGAATAGAAACTTAGGTTTGTATTTTACATCGTCTAAAGCACAAAATGTCTTCCTACATAACTGTGGTCAGAGTATTCCTTTCTCATTTCCTTTATTCCTGGCAATGTGTTCCGTATGGTCCTTTGTCCCTGTAATATTTCACCATGATTACTGTCTGTGCATTTATAATGAGATTTTACCAACAAAGTAAAATGTCTCCTGTATTTGCTTCAGGGGAATTTGATCAATCTCTTATTCCAAAACCAAACCCTGGTGTTTGTGTCATATCAGTACTGCCCATTCAATTCCTTCATATCAAAAATTATTTTCTAAGCTTCTATTTTGAGTGGCACATGACTCAGAATCTGTATGTGGATTAGTGGAAGGTAGGCCACAGGTCAAAGTGATAATGACCACCTACTGAGTGAATGCTGTGTGCCAGGGGCTGGATTAATGGTTGTACTAAGTAATGCTCAGAACAACTCCAAGACATTTGTTAATAGTTTTAAGAAACTACCTATCTCTGCATATGAGACACATTCTTACTCAGGTTAGACATATATGCTGATAGTTTCTCTACCATTTCACATTTTTAGGAATGGTGTTTGTTTCAGCTGGTTTTCTATTGCTGTGAAGAGACACCATTACCACTGCAGCTCTTACAAAATAAAAACATTTAACTGGGGTGGCAGCTTACAGTTTCAGAGGTTTAGTCCATTATCATCAAGGCAGGACATGGCAGCATGCAGGCAGACATAGTGCTGGCTACATCTTGATCATAGGGCGTCAGGAAGTGGGCTGTCTCACTGGGCACGGCTTGAGCATAGAGGAGACCTCCAAAGCCCACTTCCACAGCGGCACACTTCCTCCAAAAAGGCCACACCTCCTAACAGTCTCTTGTCTACAGGCCATTTTCTTTCAAACCACCACAGTATTTTACTTGTTGTGGTGACAAAAATACTTGGAAGATCACCCTAAGGAAGGAAGAATTTATGTTGTAGCTCACAGTTTGATGGGGTACAGTCTATCACAGTAGGAAAAGCATGGTGGTAGGGGTGTGAGGCAACTGTTCACATTTCATTCTCAGTCAAGCATACAGGGGAGAGAGAGAGAGAGAGAGAGAGAGAGACAGAGAGAGAGAGAGAGAGAGCCAGACAGAGAGAGAGAGAGACAGACAGAGAGAGAAAGACAGAGAGAGACAGAGAGAGAGACAGAGAGAGAGAGACAGAGAGAGAGACAGAGAGAGAGAGACAGAGAGAGACAGAGACAGAGACAGAGACACACAGAGAGACACACACACACACAGAGACAGAGAGACTCTGGTCTACATAGCTAATTCCAGGCCTGTCATAGCTACGTAGGGAGACCTTGTTGGGTATCAGTTACATTCATAGCCCAATCTGTTGCTCTTCTGAAAGAGAGAGACGTATAATTTATTTCTTACATTCTATGATTCATACATATTTGGTAAGTGCACACACACACACACACACACAAACACACACTTACCTATTTGCTGTTGCTCATGTGAGATATGTACCAGCTTGTCAAGAACAAAGAGACTGTTTTGTAACTTTTCAAAGTAGACTAAGACCAATGGCAGAGAAGAGAGGCATATAAAAAAAGGCATTTAGGAGAAAGCGGTATTTCAATTGCTCTTCAAATAAAGTTAAGAGTTAAACACTCAGAAGTAAGTCTGTGTCTCAATTACATTGAACACTTTAGATATGTTCAAAATCTTCTGTGTAGTTCACATCTCTCTTATTCTACAGTGAAAAACACTTCTTCCTCTGTTAATTTATGTTAGGATTATAAGACAACATTCTTGAGGAACAATGCTAATCCAGGTTTCCCATCTCTTAGTTTATTGATTCTTCTTTTACTAAATAACATCCATGACTATAGCAAATCAGCTTGAAATAAAAGCACAAGAAGATTTTGGGCATTTGAATAACTTAAAAGTAATGTCACAGGATGATTCTTGGAAAGTAAATAGTGAATTTGTTTAGTTTTTAGGCAAGGTCATTGCATGCTACTTAAATTTTACCAAATTGCATTCTATCAATAAATGACAGATGTATCTGGAATATTGTCATTAAGTAAGTAGGAAGCACTGAAAAAGATTCCAAGTGAAAACAGATGCCTGAGTGATATAGACAAACACTTTCTATCCTCATGAGCACAATACTAAAATGATAGTGTCTGTATGGAGTGGACAGGTGGCTGAAGGAATAAGGGCTTGGAATCAAAGACTCCCTGAGGATGAGTGTTGTTAGCTATTGTACTAATAACACCACAGAATCGAAGTTCATAGGCAGGAATGTGAGACCCGATTGTTTATTAAGTCAGTGTGCATTGCTTTTCAGATCACTGTCCTAGAAATCAGCAAGCTACAGAAACCTTGAATGGCATGGAACGGTGTCTTTTCCAAGGTGTCCTTGGAGTCAAGCAGATCATGCCAGAGCTAGAACCATTATTCCAGGATTCAACAATAGATCTTGAGATGGATATAAGCACAGCAGATGATTGGGCAGAGCAAGATAGGGAAATGACTTAACAGCAAAGGGATGGTCAGATGTTCTGGGTACAGAACTACAGAATGGTTCTCATGCATATAGCTTTCTTCCTTTTTTAAAAAAAGCTCTCTATCTATGTATTTTCACTATTTTAGCTTAGTGGCTCCTGAATTGGTTAGCATAGTATAGACTGCATACATTTTTCTAGATAATTCTATCAGATCACTTTGTCAGTTTATGACCAATCTGCTCTCATCTTCTTTCTGTGTATATCTGTTGATTATTTTATATTAATTTTTTTGCACCCATTTTGCCTTGAATAGCAAAATCATACTCTGTCACTTTGGAGCTGTAATATCAAAAGGCAGAGCTTTGCTTTCAACCACCATCTTGATATCAGCAAAGCACACGAGCAGATGGGAGTTGACAAAACTTGGTGCAACTAGAAAGTCACTACAACATCAGAATCTTCTCTTTCAGGATGATATGACCCACAAAGAACAGTAAACACAGAAAGTTTTATTCATGATTTAAATTCTATATGCTGAGAAACTACATTACTGCACTTAATCCCAATAGTATAAACATGTAATATATATATATATATATATAATAAGTGTATACACACATATAAACCCAATAAATATGTGTCTATGTATATACATGTGCATATGTGTGGTTTGTGTTACTAGGGTTAAAACTCCATGCTGAGCTAGTACTGTACCACTAGCTACATACTCAGTCTTAAGTTCATTTTTTCCCTCTGTTTTTCTTTTAATGAAAAAATATTTTTCATACAATACATTCTGCTTGTAATTTATCTCTCCCAATTCCTCCAAAATCTTCCCCAACTCCCATCCCATCCAAATCCATGCCCTTCCTATCTCTCCTTAGAAAACACAGGCATCTAAAAATAATAATAAAACAAAGTAAGATAAAACAAAAACAAACAAACCAGAATGAACAAAACAAACAAACAAAAAGAGCCAAAGAAAAAACACAAGACACACATATAGACACAGAGAAGCATACACACAGGAGTTCCATAAAAACATGAACCGGAATCATAATATATACATAAGGGACCTGTAAGGTAAAAAATAAAATAAGATAAAATAAAATAAATCCTTTTCTTGGTCCCCTTCATGAGATGAAACCCATACCTGGCACTGCTTGGGTAGCCAAGAACCTGAGACTAAGAACCTGTTTGGATAGGCCAAGGATCAAGGGGAAAACCAAATGCTACTGTTCTGTTAAAGGAATGTAGCTCTAAAATGACCCCCAACAATGTTCTGCTATACTCATAGAGCAGTTCCTTACTCAGTCACCATCATAAAAGCTTCCTCTTGCAATAGAAGATGGGAACAAATACAGAGACCTGCAACCAGACAATATGCAGAGAATTAGAAACCTTGGAATGCTCAGTCCTAAATGGGATGGTTCCATCTAATCCATCCCTCATGGGTCAGGGAACCCTGAAGAAAAGGAGGCAAGAGAAACAGGGAATGGAGGATACCATAGACACAAGGCTTTTTAAACACAACAGGATCAACTCACATATGAACTCACAGAGAGTGTGACACATGCATGGGGCCTGTGTGGCTCAATGTCAGATGTAGTACCAGCACTAAGAGAAGTGGACACTATCCCCTGTCCCTAACCCAGAAGCTGTCTCCAATTGCTAACCAGTCAGAAATGAAAACTATGTTCTCTCCAACAGAGTCTCACTGGGTATAAAAACCACTCTGAAGAGCAGACCTCATACCCCACAGCAGATGGCTGACACGAAACAAACCCAATGGTATATCTTTGAGGGTTCTTAAGTTCAGTTTTACTTCCATTTCACAGACGGGAACAGTGGCACTCAGCAAGGTAGATAACTTGCCTGTGGTAAGAAACTAATAGAAAACTGGCCATTTCTTCCACATTTCTCTGTTTTTATTTAACAGTTTTTGACATTATAATTACATAATTTATCCCTTCTTTTTTTCTTACCTCCAAATCCTCCCATATATGCTTCCTCTTGCCCTTTTAATTTCATGGTTTTTAAATGTAATTGTTACACATGTTTTTATATTCCTAAGTATGTAATACACACATGTAACATTACTTATAGGTATGTCTTCAGGGCTGAATTTGGTATTGGATAACTAATTTGTGCACTCTTTCCTGGGGAAGACTTCTGCCCTCAGCTTTCCTCAGTTGCCTGTAACTCTTTAAGTAGGGTTGAGTCCTCATTAACATTCCCCCTTCCATGATGGCATGTCTGTCTTCCTTACCTTTGTTCAGGTCATGTTTAAGCAGCCATGTTGGTGAGACTTTGTAGGTGTAGATTCTGAAGGCAGTTTAACCTGGGTTGTGATGACAGTAGATAACAATTTAAACACAGAGTATCTGAGACAGCTTTCTGACCATGGCTATTGCAACATTTATCCACGAAGAAGCTCTGATAAAACGTAGTGCTATGGAGGGTGATTTCACTGTCTCTTTGTGAATAAAGAGGTAGTAATGTATAATGAAATTGTGAAGGATAGTGTGTGTAAGTGCATGTGTGTGAACGTGTGTGCACATGAAGTATAGTGTAATGTATTTTGGACACATCTGTATAAACTCTGTCCATGGTGCTGTTTGTAGGCTTTTCAACTAACTTATTTTCTAAAGCTGTCAGTTAAAAATAATACTTCTTTCAGAATTTAAATTCGTAAAAATTACTAGAAGATTATCTTGTTGAGGCCTCCCTACAATTGTCATCTTGATAGGAATAGAAACTAAAATAACAACTAGAAAGGAATGTTTTGGATATTTCTAAGTAAATCATGTAATTGTTGCTCAACTATATTCTGAGAATATAGGGAACTTAACTGAAATGTTTCTCCACAGATCAGTGAAGGTCACATTCTTTTTTCTGTATCTGGGTGTGTATTTTTTGTATGCGTGTGTGTGTGTGTGTGTGTGTGTGTGTGTGTGTGTGTGTGTGTGTGTTTCTGTTTATGTGTGCATAAGTATGCGTGGGGTATGTGAACTCACATATGCACATATGTGTAGAGGGTAGAGGTCAATACTGGATGATTTTTCTCAGTCATTCCCCTTATCCTTTGAGAAAGGGTCTCTCACTGAAAGCACAGCATTAATCAAATCTGGCTGGCCAGAAAAACCCAGTGTTCATCCTATTTCTGCTACCTAGAATAGAGGTTACAGGTGCACATGGAAGCACCTGCATTTTAAGTAAGGGATAGGGACTCAAACTCAGAACTCCATGCTTCTTCAGCTGTTAGTCTATCAACTGAGACATCTACCCATCCCTAAGGACATTTTCTTTCAAGATGACATTGTCACATAAGGAAAGCAAGCCCTGACTGCCATCATCAACATACTCCCACACTCATACCATAGGACATCAAATGAATATATTACAGTTTCTAGCAGTGTGCAAGACAAATTAAGAGCAAAAGCCCACAGAACTACATTAACAGATCATCCTTTTGTGTGGATGAGAAAATTAAGGTCATGCAAAAGAATCAAGGTCATATTGTTCTACATTCTAAATCATGAATGATAATTGAAACACATAAACAAACACATTCATATACATATCACTCAGCTAATAAAACATACAAAATTTGAAAAGGAAAATCTGTAATCCCACGAGATATGAACTGAATCAATCATAAGGATAAACAAGATCATATAAATTAATGATCAGTACCAATTCCCCCTTCTAGCTATAGGATTTCACTGAATTAATCATTTTTGTAATTATAATTCTTCACAGTTACTCAGTGAACAAAAGTAACATATGCAAACACTGACAAACCAGGAAAAGAGATTTGCTCAGTGCATGGCAAAGAAGAGCTTTAAAAGTCAACAATCAGAACAAACCATTTGTTCCAGATCCTGAAGTAAAAACTGTGAATAGTGAATATGGCATTTTTTGAAAGTTGAATGGAGATGATCTACAAGTGGTGAAAGGTAACTCTCAAAATCCATTACTTGTCTACTGAGGCTGAGATAGGGAGTCCCTTACTTTACAGGAGTGACAATCACATGAAATGAAATGCTGCCAATGTCTTGAGCAGCAACTATGCTTAACCAAGGGATTACTTAAATTATATTAAAAAGGGGGGTGGTGCAACAGGGTAGACCCAGTTTCATAGATCACAGAAACTATGTAAAATTCTGTGATTTGTAACTTAGCTTCAGGCTTTCACCTTTATCCACCCCCACTCCTTTCCTATCGCTTCCCTGGTCCACTCCCACCACAAAAATTTTCTCTCTGCCCAGTGCAAAATTATTAGTATAGTATCATGTTACAAATTTATATCAATGAAAATTACACACATATAATATTCTGATATATATGTATATAAAACATACTGATATATTTGTATTTTATATAGTAAATTGGTCAAATATTCTTTATGTTTTCTTATTCTTCAAAAATTTCTTAAATCTTTTGTTTGTTTTGGTAAGAATCTCCAGGACTTCCAAGCTATGGAGAAATGAGAGCAATAAACAACACCATTGTTCTTTATTACTTATAGAAAGATTGTTAGGATACAGAAAAACAGCTTAACAAAAACAAATTTTGCAGGGCAATCTTGACCCAGATTTGAGGGGAAATTTATAGGGACTCAAATAACATGCATTAAGAAATCAACTGGCCGGGCGGTGGTGGTGCACTCCTTTAATCCCAGCACTTGGGAGGCAGAGCCAGGCAGATCTCTGTGGGTTCAAGGCTAGTGTGGTCTACAAAGCGAGATCCAGGACAGGCACCAAAACTACACAGACAAACCCTGTCTCGAAAAAACAAAAAACAAAATAAAACAAAACAGGAAAAACAGAAGTCTTACCTGTGTGGTAGAAGTTAGAATGAATATTTTCAGGTATTTTACAACATGCAAGTGACCCTTTTTTCTCTTTTTTTGCTTTCATATAAACAATACAATTTATTTCCATCTCTTTCTTTTAAAAATGAACTCTGAGAATTTCATATGATGTATTTGATTACATTCACTCCTTCCAAGTACTCCAACATGTGCCTAAACTTTTTTACCCAGCCAACATTGTGTTCTTAGAAAAACCAACCAAACCCCAAACCAACCAAACCAAATAAACCAGAGTCCAATTTATTGCCATCCGCTGGAATATATTGGCATTGACCTGAGCGTGGTTGACCTTTCAAGGAGCCACACCCTTGAAGAAAACTGTCACTCTCTCTTCCAGTACCTATCAGTTGGCAACAGCTCTTCAGAGGGGTGAGACTACATGACCCCTTCCCCTGTCCTGCTGGGAGTTTGATCTGGCTTGTACACGTCTTGTGCATGCTGTCACAATTGCTGTGAGTGTATATGTGCTACTGCCTTGCTGTGTCCTGAAAACATGATTTCTTCACCTTCCATCTCTAGCGCCCTTAGTTTTCTCATCCCTTCATTCTCAATGATCCCTGAGCCCCGGGAGAATGGGGTGTGACATAGGTATCTCATTTAAAATGAAATCCTGCACTTTTTTTTTTCTCAGTATTTGAGCAGTTGTGGGTCTCTGTATTGATCACAATGTACCGAAGGAAAAAAAGCATCTCTAGTAAAGTTTGAGAAATGTGCTAGCTGATTGTGGGGGTGCATGCTGGTAGGATTTGCTGAAAGAAGTGGAGGCAGGAGGATCACAAGTTTGAGGCCAGCCTGGACTATACACAGAAGAAAAGAAAAAAAAAAAGGAAGATGCATTAATATAAATCATTGCAAATCAGCTTAACACTGTGGTATTAGTAGAATAGTAGTAGTAGGTTCTTCCATAGGACCTTTGACTATGAAATTTAGCTGCAGGTTCTTGGACACCCATACGGAGTGTCAGGAATGGGTTTCATCTTGTAGAGCAGGGCTTACACGCAATCAGAAAGTAGTCGATTACAGGAAAGGGATGTCTGCCTGGCTTTAGACTCACATGTCATGCTGCATTATGATTTTAGGGTATCAAAATCGGGTCAATGGTCATTGATTAGAAGCTTTGCACATACTAAATGATACATACTTGTTTTCAGAAAACAACATAGAAAAATAGTTCCCAGAGGCAGGCTTCAACAAAGCAATTTTTTTGGGTTTCTTTTCTTCTGTCCATTTTGCATTGCTGCTGGAAATTGAAGGAGGAAAGGGCAGTGTCTGCTGGGGCGCTGGGTATAGCCTCTAGTGGGAATGAGAAACAATTAAATTGTTTCTCCAACAGCTTCAACAAATCCTGCTTCTGTCACAGTGTCTCCACAGAGCACATTTACTTTGTTTATTTTTTTAACATTTATTTTTATTTTTATTGGGGGGTGTGTGTGTGTGTGTGTGTGTGTGTGTGTGTGTACATCTGGAAGCATGAGAGTGTCTATGGAGGCTAGAGGAGGCCTTTGGGTCCACTTGAGCTAGAGTCATAGACAGTTGTGGCCCATTCAACAAGTGTCTTGGGAACTGAGTTCTGGTCTTGTACAGAAGCAGTAAACAATTTAAATCACCAAGCCACATTTTTATTCCCAAAATACAAAGGAGTAAGGGGAGGGAGAGTAGGAGGACAAGGATGAGAAGTCAGGGTGGCTGTCTTTCTGCCTGCTGTTCTGCTAGCTGCACTGCTTGAGGACCAGGCAATCTTTGGGATCATATTTTAAAAATGAGCCACAAATTTCTTGATTGAAGTGATGCTTTCTGTTCTGATTTCAAGACACAAATGAACTGGTGTACTAATAAAGTCTCAAGGTAGACATAGTTATTAGATTAAGGTCAAAAAATAGTTGGGAGAGAAGTGTGGTTTAAAATATAAACCAATTTTCTTTTTATATTTGGGATTATTCCTTTGTATTAAAATATAGATTAAACAACCACAGCACAGCTGTGGGTGAGAACTTGGGTAGATTCAGAGATTTTTATAGGTCATGGGATATAACAGAGACAATTGACCACCCAACACCAGAGGAGAAATGCAACCAATTGGATGCAATGACCGAAAACAATACCAAACTGAGGAGGTAGAAACTGAAGGTCAGAAGTCAGCTGAGCTGTTACTCAAAGTGAAGTTGTTGGAACTGAAAACTAAAACAGGTGTCTTTGGCACTTTGAAGTGAAAGCATTTGAGATTTGAAGTAGCTCAACTCGAGACCACTGAGTTCGGTATAGCTTTATTATTATTATTATTATTATTATTATTATTATTTTATTTTATAACTGGGCTCTGTATAGTTTCTTTTCACATTTAAAAATAAGTTTTATTTAAATTCATGTAGTATACAAGTAAAAACAGTCTTAACTGTTCAGATCCACCCAATCTTTATAGTTTCTTGACTCAGGCAAGAAAAATGATTGCTTTATGACAAAATACATTAAACTTTCTTTATTAATTAATCAATTAATTAATTTTTCCCAGACCAATCATAGTTTACCCTCCACCCATACTCTCCTCCCAACCTCCCCACTACCCCCCTTCCATTCCCCCTTTCCCTTCCCCTCAGAAAAAAGTGCAGGCCTTCCATGTATTTCAGCTAGCCATGGGGTATCAAGTTGCTGCAAAACTAGGCACCTCCTCTTCTATTAAGGCTGGACTAGGCAGCCCAGCAGCAGGAAAGAGTCCAGTCAGAGACAACCCCATTCCCTCTGCCAGAAGTCCCACAAGAAGACCAAGACATACAACTGCAACATATATGCAGAGGGCCCAGGTCAGTGCCATGTAAGTTCTCTGGTTGGTGGTTCAGTCTCTGTGAGCCCTCAAGAGCCAAGGTCAGTTGATTCTGTTTTCCACGGTTTCCTTGCCCCCCTAGCTCCCATAATCCTTCGTTCCCTCTTCCACATGATTCCCTGAGCTCTGCCTAATGTTTGGCTGTGGGTCTCTTCATCTGTTTCCATCGGTTGCTGAGTAAAGCTTGTCTGATGACAACTGAGCTAGACAAAGATCTAAGAGTATAGCAGAATATCATTCAGAATCATTTCATTGACTTTTCCACCCTCTTTTTGTCAATAATGTTTGTTTCTATCCTAGATCTCTGGGCCCTGGCCCTCCAGACATTGTCAGGGGTGGGTGCCCTTACAATATGAGTCTCAAGCTGGACCAGTCATTGGTTGGCCTCTCCCATAATTTCCATGCCATCTTTGTCCCAGCATATCTTCTAGGCATGGCAAATTGTAGGTCAGAGGTTATGTGGCTGGGTTTGGGTCCCAATACCTCCACTGAAAGTCTTGACTGGTTTCAGGAGATGACTGGTTCAGGCTCTCTGTTTCCCATTGCAAAGAGTCTTAGTTAGGTCACCCTCATAGACTCCCAGGAGTTTCATTGCCATTTGTTTCTAGTTTATCCCAGAGATATCCCTGATTCTAGTTGTCTTTCCTAGTACTCCCTCCTCTATTCTTCCCATACCTGATCCTTTCTATTCCCATTCCCACCCCCAATCCAGACCTCTTCTCCTACCCATCTGTGATGTCTACTCTATTTCTCCTTCACAGTGAGTTTGAGGTGTCCTCCCTTGAGCTTTCCTTGTTAGTTTCTTTGAGTTTGTGGATTGTGGCATGGTTATCCTGTATTTTTCAGCCAATATCCACTTATAAGTGAGTATATGCCATGTTTGTCTTTCTGGATCTGGGTTAATTCACTTAGGATGATTTTTTCCATCCATTTCCCTGCAATTTTCATGACATCACTGCTTTTAACAGCTGAATAATACTCCATTTTGTAAATGTACCATATTTTCTTTATTCATTCTTTGATTGATGGACATCTAGGTTGTTTCTAGTTTCTGGCTATTATGAATAAAGTTGCTATGAACATAGTTGAGCAAATGTCCTTGTGGTATGGTAGAACCTTTTTAGGGTATATGCCCAGGGGTGGTATAACTGGGTCTTGAGGTATATCAATTCCCAATTTTCTGAAAAACCGCCATATTGATTTCTGAAGTGGCTGTACAAGTTTGCACTCCCACCAGCAATGGAGGAGTGTTATCCTTGCTATGCATCCTTGAAGGCATGTGCTATCACTTGTGTTTTTTATCTTATCCATTCTGACAGGTGTAAGATGGAAGGAATCTCAGAGTCATTTTGGTTTGCATTTTCTTGATGGCCAAAGAGTCTGAACATTTCTTTAAGTACTTCTTGGCCATTTGAGATTTCTCTGTTGAGAATTCTCTGTTTAGATCTGTACTCTATTTTTAAATTGGATTATTTAGTTTGTTGATGTTTAGTTTCTTGAGTTCTTTATATATTTTGGAAATCAGTCCTCTGTCAGATGTGGGGTTGTAGAAATCTTTTTCTAATCTGTAGGCTTTCTTTTTGTCCATTTGAAGGTATCTTTTGTGTTAAGGAAGCTTTTCAGTTTCGTGAGGTCCCATTTATTAATTGTTTAGCATAATGCCTGCCTGACTAGTGTTCTGTTCAGGAAGTTATCTCCTGTGTCACTGCATTCAAGGCTATTAACCACTTTCTCTTCTATCAGGTTCAGTGTATCCAGTTTTATGTTGGAGTCTTTGATCCACTTAGACTTGAGTTTTGTGCAGGGTGATAGATATGGACCTTTTCACATTATTTTATGAGGTGACATCCACTTAGACAAGCATCATTTGTTTTAGATGCCTTTTCCCCCATTGTATATTTCTGACTTCTTTATCAAAAATCAGATATCTGAACCTCCTCAGTTCAGAGGTATATGGATCTATGTCTGGGTCTTTGATTTTGTCCCATTGATCAGCTTGCCTGTTTTTATGCCAATACCATGTGGTTTTTATTAGAACAGCTCTGCAGTATAGAGAGGTGTACTACATGGATGTAAATCAGGGATGGTGATACCTCCAGAAGTTCTTTTACTGAACAAGATTGTTTTAGCTATCCTTTTTTTACATATGAAGTTGAGTATTATTCTTCCAAGTTCTGTGAAGAATTGTGTTGAATCTATAGACTGCTTTTGGTAAGATGACCATTTTTACTATGTTACCCCCACCATTCCATGAGCATGGGAGATTTTCCTATCTTTTAATATCTTCTTCAGTTTCTTTCTTCAATGACTTGAAGTCCTTGCCCTATAGATCTTTCACTTGATTGGTTATAGTTATACCTAGATATCTTATACTATTTGTGGCTACTGCGAAGAGCGTTGTTTCTTTAATTTCTTTCTCAACCAATTTATCATTTGTAAATTGTAGGGCTACTGATTTTTTAGTTTGTTTTTATCCAGACACTTTGCTGAAGGTGTTTATTAGCTGTAAGATTTCCCTGGTAGAATTTTGGGGGTTGTTTATGTATACTATCATATCATCTGCAAATAGCAATACTTTTTTTCTTCCTTTCCAATTTGTATCTCCTTTAGTTGTCTTATTATCTAGCTAAAAGTTCAAGTACTATATTGAATAGATATGGAGAGAGTGGACAGCCTTGTCTTATCCCTGATTTTAATGGCATTGCTTTAAGTTTCTCTCCATTTAATTTGATGTTGACTATTGACTTGCTGTATATTGCCTTTATTAGGTTTACATGTTTTCTTTGTAACTCTGATCTCTCCAAGACTTTTATCATGAAGGGCTCTTGAATTTTGTCAATAGCCCACTCTCACCAATGGACAGGTTATCCAGACAAAAACTAAACAGGGAAATAATGGAGGTAAGAAATGTTGTGACTCAAATGGACCTAACATATCTACAGAAAATTCCATCCAAACACAAAACTTCTCAGCTCCTCATGGAACAGTCTTCAAAATTGACCATATACTTGGTTACAAAGCAAGTCTCAACAGATACAAGAAAATTGAAATAACTCCCTGTACCTTATCAGACCACCATGGGTTAAAGCTAGATTTTAACAACAATAGAAACAACAGAAAGCCTGCAAGCTCATGGAAATTGAACTACTCACTTCTGAATCAACACTGGGTCATGAAAGATATAAGAAAGAAATTAAAAACATGCTAGAATTCAGTGAAAATGAATGCACAACATATCCAAACTTATGGGACACAATGAAATTGATGCTGAAAAGAAAACTCATAGCACTAAGTCCCTCCATAAAAAACTAGAGAGATCTCATACTAGCAACCTAACAGCACAACTGAAAGCTCTAGAACAAAAAGAAGCAAACACACCCAAGAGTAGAAGACAGGAAATAATCAAACATGGCTGAAATCAATAAAATAGAAACAAAGAGAACAACACAAAGAATCAATGAAACAAAGAGTTGATTCTTTGAGAAAGTCAGCAAGATAAACAAACCCCTATCCAAACTAACTAAAAGAAAGAGAATATCCAAAGCAACAAAATCAGAAACAAAAGGGGGTATATAATAACAGATGCTGAGGAAATCCAAAGAATCATTAGGTCATATTTCAAAACCTGTACTCCACAAAACTTGAAAATCTGGAAGAAATGGACAATTTTCTCAATAAATACTACTTACCAAAGTTAAATCAACATCAGATAAGCAACTTAAATAGATCTACATCCCCTAAGGAAATAGAAGCAGTCTTTAAAAGTCTTCCAAACATAAAAAAATTTCAGGGCCAGTTGATTTTAGTGCAGAATTCTGTCAGACTTTCAAAGAAGAGCTAATACCAATACTCCTCAAATTATACCACAAAACAGAAACAAAAGGAACATTGTCCAGTTTATTTTATGAGGGCACAGTCACTGTGCTACTCAAACCGTACAAAGACTCAAGAAAGAAAGAGAATTACAGACCAATTTCTGTTATGAACATTGATTAAAAAATACTCAATAAAATACTAGCAAACCAAATCACAGAACACATCAAAAACATCATCCACCATGATCAAATGGGCTTCATTCTAGAGATGCAAGGATAGTTTAACATATGATAAATTGTCAATGTAACTCACCACAGAAACAAACTGAATGAATAAAACCACATGATCATCTCATTAGATGCTGAAAAACCTTTGACAAAATTTTACATTAAACTCTTAATTGTCAAATATTGAGATGGGAACTCAAGCAGTTTGTCTACACTTTCTCTGCAACCCTGCCCTCTCACCACACACACACACACACACACACACACACACACACACACACACACACAC
>CABHPQ010174155.1:13147-47666 GCA_902168405.1 Peromyscus aztecus | reverse complement strand
CAAAAAAAAAAAAAAAAAAAAAAAAGAGTTAATAATACACTGCTTTAGACATGGCAAAATGCCCAGGTTGGCTTGAAGATAGTGTTGTGGTCTAGTGTCCTTGAAGCAATCAAAGCTACCAGCCTGAGAACAGGCTGTCATATGCCTGTAGATTCTTAAAAATTGGGTAATGGGGTTAATGAGTAAGAATGATAACTTTGTTTATTAATGATGTCATAACTTGAGGGAAAATGGTTGGAAATGATAACTCTGTTCTGTCATAGTTTATCAATAATGACTAAAAGATGAGCAAAAGGAAGTGAAACACGTCAAAAAACAAAAATGATATGATCTATGTTTTGGGAGATAATGAGTGCATCCCTGCTTACTAAATTCTATATAAATGAAGAAGCACTCTGGCTGTTAGTCAGACAGGCTGCAAGATTCTCCCAACCACCATGGCCTGGCTCACTTCCTTCTCTCCCAGACTCCTTACATCCTCTGCTGGGACCCATCCACTGCTGGGAATGGCTCCTGGCAAAAAACAAAGTTTAGAAATGTTCACCAGAGGAAATATCAAGCCTAATAGTTTAAATCACTTTCTAAGAAAGAACTATTTTCTAAGCTTTTATTTGTTTTATTAATGCAGACAGATAACAATTCCCAGGCAAAATCGGGACAAAAAATATTCCTAGCATTGAGGCACAAACCAAAGTATTGTTAATTTTGCATATAAAGAAAAATAACAAAAATCTGTCAACAAAATCAAACATAAAGACTTACCTGAGAACCATATTTCAATTTATTATCTTTCAGAAAGTTAAAATATTTCCATTTGATATTTGTCAGAAGTTTGCTAAGATCTGAAATTATTAAATAGAAAATGAATTTAATAATTGTTAACAATAAACTGTACTTGAATTTGGATATTTTATGAGGACAATACATGAGAACAAAATCTAGGACATCATGATTGTTTAGAAGAGAAGTTGGCGAGATATATTTAATATTGCTCAGAAGCTGACCAGGCACACACACACACACAGACACACACACAGACACACACACACACACAGACACACACACAGACACACACACAGACACACACACACACACACACACAGACACACACACACATATATATATATGAAGAGAGAGAGTATTTTAAATAGAATTTAAGATAAAAGTGAATAAAGACTAAAGGGGAGGAAAACTGTTAAATAAAACTCAGACCATCAAGGAATGATCCCAGTTCAATAAGGTGTATATAACTGTAAGAGTCTAGATTTTTACCCCATATGTAAAAGTGCCAATAAAGAACTCTTAACAGAGTAAAGATTCTTCAGTAATTTGTGCATCAGATGCCCTCATTTTTGACAAGACAGTAGACCTGAAAAAAAAAAAAGAAATGAAACAGAGGAGGTGAGGTTAACACACATTATATGGCATACATGAAGACTTTATTCCTATTGGCAGTAGATACTGAGTATCTATAGTGATTGCTTAGTTACCTCATTTCAACATGTCTTGAGATCTGTTTTCCTGACTTTTGCCCTCCTGAAGAATATACATTGATTTAGACATTTTGCAGATGAATTGCAATTAGTGGCTGATGACTGGCTGACCTCCCGGAAGGATTTCATTAAGTAGAAGGAACAGT
Source organism: Peromyscus aztecus (assembly GCA_902168405.1). NCBI lineage: Eukaryota > Metazoa > Chordata > Mammalia > Rodentia > Cricetidae > Peromyscus > Peromyscus aztecus. The sequence goes on along the minus strand of CABHPQ010174155.1, from coordinate 46,027 downwards.
GTAACTTTAGTATAATTTAGTTCATATTGCTACAATGTAACACATCCTATTTAAATCCATGACCCACTTAAAGATGATTGAGAAACGTCTATCGGAGCCATTCACTTTCTTCATGTACTCTCTGAGGATTTTAGAATGACACAGAAATAGTTAGGCTTTTGAATGGCCCTGGAAATTTCCATTGAAGATCACAAAGCCTAATCAAAATACCCTTTTATGAATGTGATTATAAAGGACAGGATGTTTTTGTCAGAAGATGGTGAAAGTCACAATACTGTTAAAACTTGATACTCTTAGATCATTATCTGCTTCCTAAGCTTTATGAACAACCAAATTTAAGAAATATAAAGTGAGCCGTCCTGACACAACTTCATGCATTATACAAAGACAGGCATATATTGGGTTATGTACTAAATTTCTAAGCTTTTGAAGTCAATTAACTATTTAGTGTTTTATATTTTGATATTACATGAGTCTTTAAGCTAAAATTTACAGAGTAAGAATAATGTTGTAATTTCATATGTAACATTTTCAAATTTAGATGGATGTATCTTGTCACTTATTAATGTAAATTTATCTTTGCTATAAAATACCAGTATCCTAAGTAAATTCTCACTAGAATCTATGCTTATTAAAAACAAAAAAGAACAATGTTCTAATCTCATTATATGAGAGAGAGACAGAGAGAGAATAATTTTGTAACAAAACTAGTCAGGCCATCCAGACCCAATATGATGTTTTGGTAGACTTGTTCACCTAAATTTGATGGTACTGTACAGCAGTGGGATAATGTGTCAAAAATCAGACCTATTGACTCAAAATGCTGCTGCTTTAATAACTAGTTTCAGGAATCAATGGCTTTCAGTAATGGTATTCAGGCTATTTATAACCCAAAACAAAGAGTGTGTTTACCATTAGCAGAATTAAAGGGTAATTCATTATATATACATTTTATCTCAAAAGGATCCAACCTACAGGCATTGACTTAAAGTAGTTTCAACATTAACAAACATTCTTATATAACAAGAAATTGCAGGATTCCGTGACCATGTGGACACAGATGCTCTGTATTTACTCTGCAAATCTTACCAGACACTTTCACCCTCAAAAATGCTCTCTGATAGTCCCCAGGAAGCTGCTGCATACCACATTACAGAGGATAATCTATGGATGGATCACCATCTGTAGTCACTGATCCATGCCTGAATGATCATAGATTTTCTATCATCTATCTGTCTATCTATCTATCTATCTATCTATCTATCTATCTATCTATCTATCTATCATCCCCTCCTACTGTGTTTTGAACAAATGCATTGAGGTGAGATGGTACTGTGGACAGCCAGGAAGTGTCCGAAGGAATGTGACCTTAGTGGGGACTATGTGATTTTTTTCTATTCTCTCTGTACATTCTGGCTCACTATGTCAGTAGTTTCAAACTTACTGTATAGCTAGAGATTACCATGATCTTCTGATCTGTCAGTCTCTAAATCCTGAGAGGTGGAATTACAGCCATGAGCTACCATACTTAGCTTATGTGAAACAGTGATGTAAACTAAAGGCTTTGTGAATACCATACAAGTACTCTAACAATCTACATCTGTATCACTTTATAACATTTTATTTTAAGAACGTTTCTCTAGTTGAGCAGTGGTGGTGCATGCCTTTAATCCCAGCACTAGGAAGGCAGAGCCAGGCAGATCTCTGTGAAGTTGAGGCCAGCCTGGTCTACAGATTGAGATCTAGAACAGGCACCAAAACTACACAGAGAAACCCTGTCTCTAAAAAGACAAACAAACAAACAAACAAAAGGAAAGAAAGAAAAAGAGAATGTTTTTTCCAGCAGAAATGAATGATGAAAACTATTTCCCACAGCTGTATCCCTTGGGTTTTTTTTTCTTATTTTTTCATAAGTCTTCATGACTTTCTTTTGAAATTAGTCTGTTTCTTTCTCTTATTCATTCAATGTTTTATCTGTGCAAGTAAAAGAATCCAATGGGTTCTATCCATGTTTTGCTTGTTTAATATATGTATTTACTGTGTTTTACATTTACTCAGGCAGCACATTACTGATTGCTCTGCACTTCATGTCAAGCCCTCTTAAGAAAAAGCAACACCCTCTCTACCCTCGCTGAGTCTACAAGCATGCTTCTAGAGACTTTTTGGGTCTCTGACCACTACCCAGTCTTAAACCTAGTGATCTTTAATTGTGTGTTTTTGTTGCAGAACAATTTTCCTTCCAGTTATATATCTCTGCTGTAATTATCTCTTGTAATTACATACTTCATTTAAAAACTTAATGACATAAGTGAACATCCATTTTTTTTAATTCTTTCAAGATGAGACAATGTTAGAATGATACTAAATGGATTCATCAGCACATTTGTTCCAGTCAGTTTTTTATTGGCTATGGATGTGACAACATCTGTCTCACAAGTTCACAGGGACATTTCTTCAAGCAATGTAAGTATCATGCCATGCTCTTCCTATAAGTGTCTGAAGTGATATAGATGCCCTGTTCAATTTTAAAAGTCATTTTCATGATGTGTGTTCCTCAAGACAGAACCATAAAACTGCCAATTATTATAAGTACCAGGACAGGAAGAAACCCCAACCATCCCCATAATACTCCACGGGCAGACATAAGCCAATAAGCCTGCACACATATAGGTAAAACTAAATAAAAGCAACACAACTACCCAAACACAGAGTTGCTACAGGGAATATTGACAGGCAACTCAAACATAAGCATGCTTCTACTCATCAAGAATGTCAAGTTTAGATGCAATACAGTATAGCTATCACCGAGTCATCAAAAAGATGTGACATCTTTAATAGTCAATGTCAGAGTTAACAGTTAGTTAAAGAGAAATCACTCTTCTTACTTGAAGAGAATATGTACAGGATGATAGGATGGGAGAGGATAAATTCTTAGTAAGAATGCTGTGGACCAGGTTCTTCTGTTTTTTTTTTTTTTTTTTTTCTTACTCTAGATTCTTAGCCAATCAGTTTAAAGACACTCACTGCCTTATGGCTGCTATGATGATTCTTTATCTCCATATATCAAGACCTTATTCCAAATAAAAAGGTTGTAAATGAAAAAAGAATGTGCTATATGAAAAATTATTAGAATCAGAAGAAAAAAACTGAGAGAGTTCTAAGAGTTCTATTTAAATCCTTTAGGGATACATCTAGTAGTATGTTCTGATAGCACAGGATAGGAAGATAGTGACAATTTGCACATACACACACACACACACACACACACACAAATCTGAATATACTCTGGGACATAACATAGTTATAATATCTGTTAAAAAATAAGACTCAGATGAAATGCAAATTGTTTTGATAATAGCTGTCCATAACCTTAATCATATTTGCTTGAATTTCTGGTGATTTGAAGTTATGAAACATTGGAGAAGTAAAGTGTGGTTGTACTACAAGCAGTAAGGAAGCATGTCACCTTACAGCCTGCCGTGTGCTTCCCAATTAGTGTGCCCAGACAGATAATGTGAGAATATATTTGAAAACATGGGTATGGTATTTGGCACTCAGTCAGATAGCAGTCTAGTGTCTCTTCTTTAAGCCAACTGTACTCTGCCTAGCTTCATGGCTAATATTATAGAGACCGTGTATGTTGCAAGCTCTTCTATGACTAGTTGTGCCACATGACTATCATTTCCCTAAGAGGAACAAAGGCATTTGGCCGTTCCTACCTGTACTGGTGGCTTTTAGGACCTTCATATGCTCCCCAATCACAGATGGACTTTTCCCTTTGTGAAGTGCCATGCTTGCTTATAACCTATGAACAACCCATTTTATAAATTTAGTAAGCTCTACAAAATGTTAAAACACTATTTATATATTTATTGATTGATTGATTTATGTGTTGTATGTGTGTGTGTTCATGTCCCATAGCAAATGTTTGGAAGGCAGACCACAGCTTGAAAGAGTTGATCTCTCCTTCCACTATGTGAGGTCCAGGGATCAACTTCAAATCATCAGCTTTAACATGAAGCACCTGAATCCACTGAACCATCTTGTGGCCCCAATATCTCGATTTGTAAAACCTAATGTGAAGTAAGTAGTTGTTGTTAGGTATTGTTCAGTGAATACTGAAAAGAGGAAAAAGTCTGCACATATTCTCTTGACTGGTGTGTATTCAGTAGTTTTCCTAAAATCATTGTGGATGGGAATAACACTTTATTTGAATAAATAAAAAATAGTGGAGTTCATTCATTGTAGAAACTTAGATTTTGCTCAAGGCAATAGAGAATTGAGGAATTGGAAATATTTCTTCACATACGTGCACATACCACTTTAAAAAGCATAAAACTGATAATATAGTCAGAGTGAAGATAGTACATTTATCTAAACTGTCACTGGTAGTAACTGCAAGAGCAAACTCCTGGACTGAAGAGCCTGGAGCACTGGAAAAAGTTGTTGGAAAAAGCCAAAATGTTACCATGTGTTATCTGTTTATTGCGGCATTTAGCTGGCTTATTTCAAGAATTAATGATCTCAAGCAAGATCTAGCCAATTTTCAAGCTGAGATTGAAGAGGACAGAAGTTCGGAAATGTGGGATCTGATAGCATTGGCCAATTGCTTTATTGCCCATACACTATGAGATATCACTGGTGTTTCAAGCTTCCTGTAAAGCTCAGTAAGAATTCTCATACCAGCAAATGAATGTGTTCACAAAGGCAGATTGAGAATGAAGATTTGCAAACATGTATAAATATTGTATGGTTTGATGTTGAGAGTAGACAAACCTCAAGGTGAAAAGGAACAACACGTACTGAAAAGTCAATCCAGTTCATAAGGAAAACTCTAATAATAATTTTCTGAGTAGAACTTTGAATATAGTTCACAGAACAGGGAAATAGCTGTATGTAAATAAACCAGAATCTCCCGTAGATTTTAAGGAACTATTTTACCATGGAAGCTATATATGTAGTCTTCAAAAATGTCCAAAATTGATGACAGCAGCTGACTTTAGAACTCTAGTGTCCCTGAGAGGAACAATCATACAGACATGGCCATGGATATTTTATATATATATATAAAACCAAACCTACAAATCTTTCCTAGGTAAAGATAGAGGCCATAAAACAAGGAAGAAAAAATGTTTCTCATGAGCCAAAGTAAGTTTTAAGAAAGAAAATTACTCTACTTACAGGGCAGAGAGTGTCTTCTCATCAGAGTAAAGTATTACTGAGTAGGGCTGTGCAGTTACTCTTCCCAAATCCAAGCAGGAAGAACTGGGTTGAACTCTGAGAATCCATGTAAAATGCAAAAATGCCAGTCAGATATAGCACTCTTGATCATATTTCCCAAAGGACTCTATATCTTAGTACAGAGATACTGGCCATCTCTTTTCATAAGAGCCAGGAAGTAGATACAACTTATATGCCCATCAACTGATGAATGGGTAGTAGTGCATTTACAAAATGTAGTATCATTCAGCTATTAATTAAATTGAAATTAGGAGATTTCATGTGAATAGATGAAGGTAGAATATTTGGAGTGAGGTAATTCAGACTCAGGAATAGAAACATAATGTGTTCTTTCTCAAATGTGAATATTATCTTTGAGCATTTAGATATGTATGTTTGAATTGTATTTTCCATATAGGTCAATAAACAAGTTTAGTGGCCACAGAGGGACAGGTTTTAAGAAAGGTTAGGTACTTCTGAAGGTAGAATCAAGAATAATGGAAAAGAAGAGGCAAATAAAGGTAGGTGGGAGATCAGACAAGAGGAGGAAAAACAGAGAAAGATAACCAAGACTAATGACCTTTGATAATACCAAATAGAATTCTGCTACTGTAGAATATTCCATATATATATATATGAATTTAACTGGAATTACCCTGTGATGGAAGGGAGGAGATCATGTCTTTCCCAGATACTGTAGACTTTCAGATAAGATGCCAGTTCCAACATTATCTCAATTGGAGTTCTTAGTCAGTGAAGCCTCAAATCAAGCTGTAGACATTGCCCTTGGTTTCCCTCCAGAATCTGATATTGTCTCTATTGCTGCAGACAATAGGCACACCATTTATTTTAGAGAAATATGAAAATCAGTTTTAATGGTAATGTTTAAATAGTCATAATTAATAATAATCTTTATTTTTACATAATTAAGAAGGGTATCTATGATTTTGATTTTTTTTGAGGATTTTAGAATTCCAGTTTTGAATTAAAATAGCTTTCTATGGTGCTTGCATATTATTAAATTTCAGAAACTTATGAAAATAAGGTAAAGGTAATGTCTTAATTGGATTTTTATTGCTGTGAAGAGACACTATGACCATGGCAACTCTTATAAAGAAAACATTAATTGAGGGGTTTCCCTTACACTTTCTGTCCAATATCATCCTGACGGGGAGCATGGCGCCAGGGAGATGTGGTGCTGGAGCTGAGTGCCCTTATATATGTATAGGCAGGTAGCAGGCAGTCAACTGACTGTCACACCAAAGGAAACCTGAGCAAAAGAGACCTCAAAGCCCATCCCTACAGTGACAAACTTAACCCAACAAGCCTACAACTTTCAGCAGTGCTACTCTCTTTGGGGACTATTTTCTTTTAAACCACCACATTCCACTCCCTGGCTCCCAAAGGCTGTAGCCATAACATAATCCAAAAAAAAGTGTTCAGTTCAATTTTAAAAGGTCCCATAGTCTATAAGTCTCAAACTTGTTCCAAAATTTAAAGATTTAAGTCTCTTCTGAGACACATGGCAATCTCTTAACTGTAATCCTCCTGTAAAAATCAAAATCAAAATACAGGTCACGTATTTCCAACGTATAATGGCACAGGATATATGTTACCATTCTAAATCACAGGAAAGGGTGCAAAGTGAGGAAATATTACATAAATGCAAGACCAAAACCAGCTGGGCAAGCTCTTAACTCAGAAGCTTCATGTCTGATGTCCAAAAGTTCTTCAGATGTCCAACTCTGTTCAACTTGGTTGACAGCAACACACTTCATTCTCTTGGGCTGATTCCACTGCCTGTTAGCAGTTCTGCTCTTCAGGTATCCCAAAACTCTAGCATCTCTAACATTTTGGGTTCTCCAAGGCAATCAGGTCTTCAACTTCACAGCTTCACTCTTCACTAAGCCTCCATTCAGGGACAGCCCTGACACATTCCTGGCCACAGTGGCATTCCTTGGGAATGTAGAAAATTTCCATAACCCATTTCTTCTGTCCTTAACTCTAAAGCCAGAACCATATGGCTGAAATTGCCAAGTTTTGCTGCTTGCTGGGATTGGAACCTGCCCCCCTCCATGTTCAACTACATATTCACCATCTTTGTTTTTTCAACCATTCACTGCCTAAGCTTGGCTGTTCTTGAATGTGCTCTGTACTCCAGGCTGGCCTCTAACTCAAGATCCACCAGCCTCTGCTTTACCCGGTGCTGGGATTAACAGCATGCACCACTACACCCAGTTCTAAGCTTTTTTTTTTTTAACTTCCTTTTAACAAGTTGGAAATACAGCTGGGTGTAGTCTGCCTGCATCTGCCTCCCAAGGGCGGGGACTAGAGGTATGCACCATCACACCTGGTTACAAGCTTTTCATTAGTTCCTTTTCATTATAAATCTTCATTAGAGTTACCACCAAAACCACAGGGCAGAGTCTATATTAGGCCGTTTCAAGATTTCTTCTGCCAATAGAATTAATCCAAAACTCTTCACTTTAATGTAGTGGGTAGCCATTCCAGCTTTGATCTCTAAGTTCTAACCCCCATTGAGGAGGCTTCAGTAATGGTCACGCCTACAAGGCAGGACCAAGAGAGGACGCTAAAGACCTGGATGTGCTGGAACTCTTGGTTCCTGGACCCTGGATGCTGGAGGTAGACCGAGCAGAGTACTCCAGAGCACACTGCCGGACTGTGCCACACCTTTCCCAGACTCTGTAAACTATCCCTTCATTTGTAAGTTACCCCACAAAATAAACCTCCCTTTTAACTATGTGGAATGGCCTTAATAATTTCACCAATATCTGGTGCTCACATGGGGCAAATTCCAAAGGCCTGGGTGGCTCCCGCTCTCAGCTTCCTCCCCATCTGGTGGGCACTTGAAGCTGCAGGGTACTGCATGCAGAGCTCCATAAAACCAGGGAAAACCTACACGGTTTCATTCCTGAAAAAGAGCTAATCTGGTCTCAGTTCCACCACAAGTTTAGCACCCAGACCAGCGAAACCACTGTGAGTGGGGCGTTCTCCCTCCTCCCTGAGTGCTGGCTCCCCACGCTAGCCCATGGCTTCCACAGTTAAGGGCACAAAAGCAGCTACTTCTGTTACCAAAATATCACAAGAACAATCTCTAGGCAACAAACTAAAATTCTTCTCTGAAACCTCTTGAGGTTGTCCCCCACAGTTCATCAAATCACACTCAGCACCACTGTCTGTTGTGGGATATTTGTACACTGTGTGAAGATGTATTGCTGTGATTGGTGTAATAAAGAGCTGAATGGCCAATAACTAAGCAGGAGAAGATAGGTGGGATTTCTGGAGAGAGAACGGAAGAGAAGGAGCTTAGGCATGTGGATTATGATAGCAGAACAGCAGGAGAAACTGAAGAAGTTGGACATATTGCACAGAGGAGAGGTAACTGAGCCATGGGGAAGAAGATAGATTAATTTGAATGCAGAATGCAGGCTAATTTGAGTTATAAGAGATAGTTAGGAAAAAAAGCCTAAGCTAAGGCCAAGATTTCATAATTAATAAGTCTCTATGTCATTATTTGTGGGCTGGAAGTCCCAAAGAGAAAGTACTGCTACAACTGTCTTCCATGCTCCTACTAGTATGGCCTATTAAACAGTGCTTAAAGTATTCCACTGCTTTTCTAACCCAGAGTCCCAAAGTCCATATTACTCCAAACAAAAGTGCAGCCAGGCCTATGACATCAATGCCCCAGTCCCTCACCTTTGTCTTAGTTAGGGTTTTTATTGCTGTGAAGAGACACCATGAGCAGGTCAACTTGTATAAAGAAAATGAGTTGAGGAGACTCCCTTACAGTTTCAGAGGTTCAGTCCATTATCCTCATGTTCGGGAGCATTGCAACAGGCAGGCAGACATGCTGCTAGAGCTTAAAGTCCTTCTCTCTTGATAGCCAGGCAACCTGCAGTCAACTGTCATACTGAGGAAAGCTTGAGCAAAAGAGACATCAAAGACCACCCCCACAGTGACACCCTTCTGCCAATGAGGCCACACATCCTAACAGTTCCTTTGGGGAGCATTTTCTTTCCAACCATTACAGATAACATTAACAAAATGTTCTATTATAAAAATAAAACCTTTACATAATGTTTGGGATACATTATGCTGTGTAACTATATTTTTCCTTTTGACAATGAAAATAATCATTAATTTGTCAATATTGATGGTATTGCTTGAACAATTGTGCTGATCCATTTTACTTTCATGGTAAGGTTGAGAAAATTTGCTAATGTCCCTCATTTTGTTAACGCGAACATCAGTTGAGGTATTTTATAATTCTACCAAATCCTCTACGTAGATAATGTGAGTGAACAGTAGCAATGATTTGGATTCTAGGAACTAATAAGCTCGTGAGCGTACCTTCTTCCACAAACTGAGTCCTTTGTGGAACAAAATCTATACAGTTGTCCTGCCTGATGCCCTTTTCATCCCAAACCATATGAGAACCTAGAATTTGTCCCCTCCTCGACATGCAGAAACAAGATACTAACTTGGAAGCAGAAAGGAGGGTCCCTTCCAAGACAAATTCCTGCCAATTTGGAAGTACTAAAGCGGGCTCTATCAAGACAAAATCCCTGCCAATTCCTTCACTGTAGAGTCCCCAGCACTACAAGAAATAAAATAGTATTGTTGATAAATTACCCAGCATATGGTGTTGCTATAGTTACATAACAGGATTGAGTGAGCAAATAAGTTTTATGACTGGAATAAAGAACTAATATCTGTACATTTAAAGATCACATGACACTCTTTTATTATAAATGGATTTTTTTAAATTTTCTGATAGAAAATTAGACATCATTCCCCTTTTTGGTCTAATTTATAGGGTCATTTTATCGTTCTTAAAATAGTTCAGAAGTTCTCAGTGAGCTGCTTAATGAACATAGTTGATTGAAAACTGTGTCATTAGCAAAATCTCCACTGGATAGCCCTCATATAGTGTTCATCTGCAGCTCAGATGTTATAACCCTATTTAGCCATGTATCTTTTTGAAGCAATCAAGAGCTTTGGGGAATGAGAAATGTAGGAAGCTACAGCCAGTATAACACGGCAGAACCTTTTATACTAAGGACTTTTTTTTTTATAATTAATAGAATGCTCTCTGAAATACATAATCATAGTAAATATTTACACCAATAACATGGCTGTTTCATGTCATGATTGTGCAGTATTATATACATGCTTTATTATGTATGCTGTATTTTTGTGAGTCTGCCAATGAAGTACATTTGTTTACATGTTCACTGCCAAAAAACTGAGTAATGCATTGCTCTGGATAAGACACACGTAATGTCATTAGGCAAAGAAATTTTTTGGTTCCATGAAAATCTTATGTGATCTTGTGTGTGATTTTTTTCCCTGCATGCTTTTGTATATAAAGTGTGTTTCACTTTGTGGCCCTTGATTCTATTTTTATGTTAACTAACACAATGAATGTTGAAACAAACTTTTCACAAATTATTATGGATTTTTTTTACTTCTTTTACTTTTTGACAGAGTTTTTAGATGGAATGCATAGTCTATTTTCTTCTGATACTTATATCACTCCGTTCAGATCATTTTGGAATTATTTCTGATCATCATCTGTCACTAAGTAAGACATTAAAAATAAACTATTAAAGTTATTCTCTTGACTTGTCTTTTGTTCTTCTTGATTGGTAATTACTTAACCTCATAATTTGACATTAAGAGAGTATATATTTTCTCACTTCTCATAGACAATATTAAGGGCCCTGAGTAATTTGATTTTCATGAAATTCCAAAGACAAAAGAGAACTCAGAATTTCTGTCACTGTAAAGTTCCCTCCTTGATTCAACAAATGTTGATTACTTTCAATACATAACACTGGCAAAGGATGCCTCGGTTTGGGAAACAAATATGCCTAATTTGCTAATGTCTGGAACTGTGCATTGTCATGGAGAGAAACAGAGGGAACACATTACTGACAGAGCATATATCTCCAGATAATGAAAAGTCTAATGAAGAAAACAATGTTAAATGATAATAAAAGTTTAGTAAGGAAATAAGCATATGGAGAAAATCAACCATTTGATCCCTATAGACATTAAAGGTATGTCAATGGTCTTTTCTCTCTCTTTTTCAATCCTCTTTTGCTTTTTGTTTCAATCTTGTCACGATTCTTAGGTATGGAAAGCTGTTAGGAATGTCTTTAATTCAGTAAGTTAAGATAATAGGGAAGTTTCATTAAGAATTGCAGGCAAATGTTTTCATGCGTCAGTCAAAAATGATTTTGAGGGGAGAATACAGCTTGCATTAATATCTGAGCATATGACAAATAACTGTATCTCCCTGTAACTCTTTATATCTTTTTGATCTACTAACTATACAAAATTTGAGAGAGTAAAATATAATTTGGTATATGTAAATCATAAAATGTGAAATCCACTATGCTCATGTTCATGATCTACATGGTCTGGTAAACAGATGCTTTTTAAATGTCACAGTATATAGGGATTATAAAAAGAGGGAAAAGGAAATAATTAACGGAAGCAGAAAATCAACATATAAATTATTTCTCAACCGTGTCTTCCAAAAATCTTTTTTAAAACTTCTACTGTTTTACTGATTTTTTCCCATTTTTTTTTATTCTTCACATGGGCATATTTAGTTTATCTTTCATAAAAACACAAAAGGATTCTAGGTATTAAATAATTCATATGAAGATTGGAGTACACAGCTCACAGCTGCAGCTCCACAAACTTAGCCAAAGCCAGATAGCAGCCTATATATATATATATGTATATATACTTAAGCTACAGTATACTGCCCTCCCCTTGCTATCCCTAGCAGAAAGAAACTACATCATTTAAAGACTTTCTTGTGGCATAGAGTAACATATTTAAAACTATTTGTCAGAGTTCTCTGACCATTATTTTATTGCAGCAGAATTTGTACAAAGCAAAGCTGAAAAGTAAAAGAACCTTTATTTGCTAATCACACTTACTGGCACCTGGGGTTCATACATTTGGAAGTCTTCTGGAAGAAGGCTTTCTCAGCATCCTGGTTATGTGAATGCTGGATTCTTGATTAACAGTGTTGAATATTTCATAAAGATCAAAACAAATTAGAACCAGTGTATTTACTTAAATTGATATTGACATCATTAGTGATATTTTTTCAAGATATTAATGAGTTAAGGGAAGCATATTTAAGAAGATGAAAAGGAAGACTACAAGAAATTTCTTGCTATGTATTACATGGAAGCAAGACTGATTACATTTAATTTCTTCCAATGTCTGTGTTCTGTTGTTCTGAGATTGTAGTCACCCTAGGGGTGATAGGGAGCAATAGTGGATGGATAACAAGTAACATAGTTTCAGTCGTTGGCATCTTAAAGAATTATTTCTAAAATGTCAGTTGCAATTACAACAATTTTGAAAAATAAACTGGAATAAAATTGTCTTCCAGTAGGAAAATGTAAACAAAAAGTCAGTTACCTAAATATGTCACACACATTTTCAAAACAATGAACCCTATGTAATCATGTACTTAAAGAATCTATACTTATAGTATAGAAATCAATTTAAATACTGACAATATATCACCGATGTATGCATAGATATTAATAAACTATGAACACATAAAATTTTGCAATATATTGATCTTTACATAGTTTACCAAGGTTGTTGAGGAATAAACATGCAGTTCTTCCACATGTCTAAGGCTCGTGCAAAACAACAGCAATTCTGGTCTTGAGAAAATTGGAGAAGCAAGTTACATGAAAGTAAATGAGAACCAGTGTCTCTAATAGAGTTGCTGCCATGGCCCTAGGGAAACAGGCTTGAAACAGTGCAAAATGGAGAGAACTAACTTATTACTTGCTTCATTCCTGGTTTCACACCTGAAATGAGAAAAGCTTGTTGCAGATCCTAGTGGGCAATAGAAGAGAACAGAGAGGGGAAGAGAGAGCTGTAGTGATTCACACATTGCCAGGGACTGGTTCAATTTGGCTTCCTATCATTGGCCCCAGATTCTAAAAATCAGAGAGAGAGGAGTAAGTCTCTAGAATGCATAACTCAAAATTAATTTACTGTTGAAGACTTACATATATTGAAAACAATTTTGCACCAACTGATAAAAATAAACTTTATGCCTTATTTGTATTCATAGAAACTGGTGGAGATATTAATCAACTAAAGATTTGCATAATGAGCATTTCATCAGCATCTTCACTGGTACAGAGAAAAAGTTATTATTTTATTATTATTTACCCCCATGAATGTACTTGGAAAATTATTCAAGTTTCATCTAATATATTCTAAAGAATGTGCTTCATTTGCCTTAAGGGTATTGAGGAATCATATGAAAAACATCTATTTTACAAGACCAATTATAATATAGTGGCTTAAAACCATAACAAATACTGAGTACCCACTATAACATACAAGAACCCAGCGTCTGTGGGACCATAAATGTTTTTTTCTGTCGACAAAGAGCCCAGTATCTATCTACCGGTCTTACATTACTATACCATTGATGACCTCTTTGGCATGTCTGTTCTGTGCAGGTTGTATTTTTAGTGTTTGAAACAGAATAAACCAATTTCTTAAAAGCTGAATAAATTAGGCCAGAAACTTGGATTGATACTAGACACTGAGCGATAATATTTCTGTATAAATTTTAAATGCATACATAATAATGATTAAATTCTAATTCTATTCAAGCATTTGTCATTTGAGCTGGGTGGTCCTTTTGCATTATACACATTATTGTCATAAAATATTGAAAACATGCTAATGACGTGATGGTACTTCATGGTGGCAAAGCCAAAAAAGCCAATAACATTTTAAAAGAAATAGAGGTTTCCAAGTCACTTTATACAGTAGGATGTAGTTCTACTGGTTAACATATAAAGAAGAAGTTAAGTGGGGCCAAGGAAATTGCTCAGCAATCATAGGCACCTGTTAAACCTCATGGCCTCAATTCAACCCCTGGGACCTACATAATGGAGAAAAGAACCAGCTCCCATAAGTTGTCCTCTTGTCTCCACACACACATTCTCTCTCTCTCTCTCTCTCTCTCTCTCTCTCTCTCTCTCTCTCTCTCTCTCTCTCAAACACACGCACACATAAACATACAAAACCAATCAAAACCAATAAATGAATTTAAGAATGTATTAAATGGTTATTTTATTGTAGTAGGTAATATATGCCTATCAAAATTTCTTGAAATAGCAAACATTCTCTTTTTTATATTTAGGATTCTATATTTATATAACTGCATGCATATAATGATAATTTTATTGAAAATAGATTCTCTTCTCTCAATTGATAATCCTGGCCATGGTTTCCCCTCCCTCTGCTCCTCCCTTCTCCTGTCCACCTCCCTTCTCCCCCAGATCCACCCCCCTCCAGTTCCTCCTTAGAAAAATGACATTGTTAAATTTTCAGGCAAATGGATGCAAATAGCAAATATTTTCAAACAAAAACTACTGCACTATTAAAAAGTAATCAGAAATCTTTAGAATTTATATAATTTATTAATATTTTAAAATAAATGAAAAATAAGTACATTTGTACCCAGAAGGATATAAAACAAGAAAAAAAAACCAATAAAAGTTCAACAACAGCACCCTGCAGTCTAATTTTATGTCAAGACACTGAAATGTAAGAGTTCTCAGAGGTAAACTGATAAAAATTTAAGAGTATTTGAAGCAGATGAAACCACTAATTCATTGGAGAGTGTTTAATTGTGGCGTTGTATCAGGTCATTCAGCCAATGAGCCTCCATTCTCTATGCTGTTATTAGCAATGCTCCATGGGCAGCAAGGCCAAGACAGGATCCACCAGCGCCAGGGTGTGTAAAGACTGGAGCTCCCCAAGATTTAAAGCCAATGGGGGTGTAATTAAAAGCTGTATGTCTTGAAAACTTGATACTACTTTTAGTCTTCTCTGATATACACTCTGCTTTCCTTTACAAATATCAAAAGTTCAGGTATTCATTATTTAAAAGACAAGTAAGTAGGCAGAAAGTATATAAACCTCTCACCATCTCCTCTAGAGTGGGTCTTGTCTATTCAAGATGTCTTCATCAGGTAAGTGTCATGGACTGGATTGCTTATAAGCCATCGGAAAACTTAACACACAGTAATAATGTCTGGGAGTTATAAGATCAAGGTGCCTATTGTCACCATTAATTGCACATTTTTGTGCCCTTAGCTGTGTTTTCACAAGGTAAGAGTTTGAGAATGATCTCTGGGATTTCTTGTATCAGTGTACCCATTCAATTGATATCATCTTTTCCCTTAAAGGTTGTTTAGTCCCTAAAGGTCTGAGATATATTACACTGGCAGTTATGATATTAACAGATGTATTTTGATTCCATAATAGTATCTGGTGGTGCCTAGGTCTGCTGGATTTCTGTAGACTGCCTATCACCTCTTTCTAACTGTGCTTTCCTAAACTCTGGGCCTGTATTGATAGAGGAAACACAGATGAGTTGTGAGGTTTTAGGCTACCTTCCTTCCACTGTCTTAGGAAAATCCTTCGCTTCCATTGAGAGAGTTGATGTCTACTATGTTCATTTTCAAGGCTACAGTGTCATTGTGTATTCCTCTAACATCTTCTTGTCCTCTTCACTATGAGTAGATTGAGAAACTCAAACTGTTGATTTTCTTTTGATTAACAGTTCTCTTTAAATCATTTCTCTCTTGTCCAATTTAAGCATAGAGAAGAAACAATTTGTTCATTCAATACTGTCTCAGTCAAATGTCCAGTTTCATCACTTACAAATTTTATTCTTCACAAAGCAGGCATCAGCCAAATTCTTTGTTATTATATGATGTGCACAGTCACTGAAGTTTCCAGTAACAAATTATTTATTTCGGTCACAGGCTTCATCAAAGTGGCCTTTTCTCAGTATGTTTCTACCAATATTCTGCTCATGATTATTTCAGAATTTTCTGAGGTAATTGGAGCTTTCTCTCTACTTTTCCCCCCTCAGGCCACAGGAGAAACAAATTTAAAAGTCATTCATGATAATATAAGCTTTTCCTTGCGTGTAATTCAAAACTCTCCCAGTCTCTACTCATTACCACATTCATATTTCTACCTATTTAGATAATTGCCTCATACCCATCTCCATTCTACAGTACCAATTTAGTCCTAACCTAGTTGGACTACTACACAAACTGCCTTAGGCTCAGTGAAGGTACAGGACAGAAATATTTATCTCCCTGATCTTAAGTGAGTCAAAGAACTCCAAGATCAAGGAGTTAGCAGGTAAGTTGCTATTTAAGGGGCACACTGTCTTGTGGCCTCAGGGGAAGATAGAATCAAGCTCGTTGGTTCCTTTTTCTTTTTGAATGACAGTAATATCACTCAAGATAGGAAAACACTCAAGAATTCCAATCCTTACCCCATATTTGCATATCAGCTTTCAGAATGAGAATTTATGGGACACACAGACATTCAGTACTGCACAATAGCTCCCAAAACAGGGATAAATGAATAATTAATATAGTAAAGTAGTTTACGTTAGCAGCTAACAACAATTTCTTTAGTGCTGTAGGTTGCTTTTCCTTTCAGAATATTTTCTTTCTAAATCTTGAAACTAACAATTTTAGGTTCAATTGTTTCAATGAAGAACATCAAAGCAGATACAGTTACTATGTAACATTGCTTCCTAGCTGAAACATTTCTCCTGCAGGGTGCAGGTAGAGTCCTAAGGCTAAAGAATAAACAAAGCATAAATCTCAGAAAGCAGGAATCTAGAATTCACAAGACCTCACACAAGAAATAAACAGTTGCTGGAGAGAGACTCCTTGACCAGCTGAGCTGCCCAGGCAATGAGTTATAAGGAAGCATCTCTCCTGAGTCTTCTTCACCTAAGCTAAGATGAGGTTTGAGGAGATGCAGCTGCTTTGGGATCATCCATCCTTCATCCATACTTTCGTGAGTGACCTGAGTAAACTCACACATTCTCTGAGTTAGAATTAAGCTTCTTAGGTCTGTCACTGATGTCATTCATATATGACATGGGGAGATGTGTGCTCTCATGTAAGAAAGCAGTTTAGGAGGAAGACAGAGTTGCCTGATTTGCTGAACATGGATTTTCCTCAGAGCTAAATTAAAACCAAGAAATATATAAAATATATGATAAAATGGAGAAGTAGTAAAGATCCAGAACTAAATTACTGTATCTTTTCAGAACTGAACAGATAGAAGGAATGGAACAATACTTTTAATAAGTAGCTAACGTATTTTTTTATTATCTGTCCAAAAAAAAACTTGGCAACATCTATTTCCTGCATGCTATGAACAATTTTATAAGTGTTATTTTCTTGTTTTCATTTCAGTGTTGTATCACCAAACAATTTTAGGTGGTGAGTAATGTCATTGAAGTTGAACTTCATTTTACTGCTACCATGTAAGTAAATGGAATTGTCAAAATGATTAGCAACTGTGGTCCATGCACAGCAAAACCTTATTTATGTATCTGCACCATAAACTAGTCCTATGGCTCTATTATTCTCTTTCAGTGAATTTCAAATCTCTAATTTTCACATAAATCTGTAATTTAATAAGATATTCATTTATATAAATGATGGATGGAACTAGAAAAAAATTCTGAGTTAGATAACCCAGACCCAGAAAGACAAACATGCTGTGTACTTACTATAGGTGGATATTAGCTGTAAAGGGTAACCATGCTACAATTCACAGACCCAGAGAGGTTAGGTAATAAGGAAGGCTCAAAGGGACATTCAAATTCCCCTGGGAAACGAACTAAAAGAGATTTCTAGGTGGACAGGGGGTTGATGAGATGACTATGAGGTGTCAGGTGGGGGTGGGGTGGGGGAGATAGTGCTGAAGGAGAGGACTGAAAGGGAGTCATTTCAGAGTCAGGTAGAAACATGGTGCAAGGGAAACTTCCAATAATCTCCCAGGATGACCCCAGCTAAGACTTCTAGCAAAAAGGGATACAAAGCATGAACTGGTCACCTCCTGTAACCAGGCAAGACTACCAATGGAGGGATTGGGACACCAACCCAGCCACATAATCTTCAACCTACAGTCTGTTCTGCCTATGAGAAATGACAGTGTAAGGATGGCATGGATTGTGAAAGTGGCCAACTAATTACTGGATCAGCCTGGGACACATGAGCTCAATCCTGACATTGCCTGGAATGCCAGGACCTAGAGGCTGGATGGCCCAGAGACATAGGATACAACCAAACAGGATTGGAGAAAAAAAAGTCAGTGTAATGATGCCAAATGATATTCTGCTTTACTCATAGATGGGTACCTAGCACAATTGTCATCAAAGAAGCTTCACCCAGCAACTGATTGTAGTCAGAAGATTCCTCTGGTCCTGCCCAGGCCCTGTGGTCTGGACAAATCTCTCCCACTTGCATCCCCCAAGTAAGCACACAGAGGCTTATATTGATTATAATTGCTTGGCTATCAGTTCAGACTTAATACTGACTAGCTCTTACATTAAATTAACCCATAATTCTTATCTATGTTTAGCCACATGGCTTGATACCTTTTCTCAGTTCTGCCTTATCATCTTGCTTCCTCTGTGTCTGGCTGGCGACTCCTGACTCAGCCCTTCCTCTTTCCAACATTCCTTTAGTCTGCTCATCCTGTCAATGCTTCCTGCCTGGCTACTGGCCAATCGGAGGTTTTATTAAACCAGTGTACAAAAGCATCATCCCACAGCAAGGGATGGAAACAGATGCAGAGATCCATAGCCAAACGTTATTAAGCTTATCTCAGAGAACCCTGCTGAAGTGAGGAAGAAAGGATTATAGGAGCCTGAGAGTTCAAGGGCATCATAAGAAAACCCATAGAAACGACTAACCTGGGCTCATAATGGCTCACAGAGACTGAACCCACAAACAGGGAGCCTGCACTGGACTGATGTAGGCCCTCTGTATATGTGACAGTTGTATAGGTTGGTCTTCTTGTGGGACATCTAACAATGGGAACAAGAGCTGTCTCTGACTCTTGCTGGCTTTTGGGACCCTATTCCTCATGCTGGGTTGCTTTGCCCAGCCTTAATACATGGGGTGTGTAGATCTACAAGACTGAGAGATGAGCCTACCTGGAGTCTGCCTGAGGGCCTAGCAACAGGCACTGATAGAGGTCCTCATCGTGCCTAGCCAATAAGGGACGACTGAATTAAAAAGTGATAGACTGATTTCTTAGGCAGAAATAATTTAGTATAACATTGATGCTATGTCACACTAATAACTCTGATTCAGATCTCTAGTAGAAAAGACAGATAAGAAAGTGGAAAAAAGAAAAAAAAAAAAGAAACACCAAGAAACTTAAGGTGTGGAGGCCTCCTACACTGCCTTAGAATAAAGGAAGGGTGTTCTTTAAGGAAGATACCACTCATCTAAACTCCCCAGTTGAGAAAGCAAGTTTAATCCACTTTTGTGCCTAGAGAGCAACTGGACATAAGAGCTGTTGCTAATGTGATTAGGGGCTAGGATTCATCTTAAGGAGGCAGTTGAACTTGGCAACTGTCTCCACAAGGCTTTCGTGGAATGAAGGATGCAAGAGCCATGGACTCTTCTACCATAGTTTAGAAATCCTCTGAGGCCAGGCAGCATGTGGCAGGGCAGTCCCTGTGTAAAAGCCCTGGGGAAGGAAGAATCTGTGATAGGCCATTAAGTACAGCAATAAAGGGGAAGTCTTGGTTTAGGTAGAAATCCCAAGGTGTTGAAGATGCCAGAGCCATGGGATATCTGGTGAGGAGAGTGCAAACAAGAATGGACAATTCTCAAGTAAGAGATGCATGTTGTAGGATGCAAAGCAGGGACAGAGGCACCTAAATACTTTGAAGACAATGTCCTAGGTATTAGACATGGAGTTACAGGACTTGTTCTTTCCCTTGATGTGTTCTGATCTTGCTTTGATCCAGTATTTCCTCATTATGCCCAAACACCTCCCTTTTAGAGTAAGAATGCATATTCTGTAACATAGTATGTTGGAATTATCTAACTATTATTAATGGGGTGGTTTCCCCCCTCTTTTCCCTCTCATTGAAAATAGATTCTGAGATTATAGGTTCCCCTCCCTCTACTATTTCTAGTTCCCCTCCATCATCCCTTCCCCTCCCCCTCCAAAGATCACTCCCTGTCTGTCTCTCATTAGAAAAGAACAGGTGTCTAAGAGAGAGCAAACAACCATGACAAAAGAACACAGAGTACAATGAAGAATATAAACATCTGAGGGAATTTGCAGTCTAACAAAAGGAAAAGAGTCCCAAAAGCAGGCACAAGAATCAGAGACTGACTTCTTCTCATACTCAGGTGTCCTCTGAAAATATTAACCCAAGTGCTCTAACATATCCACAGAGGAGCTGGTACAACCCCATGCGGGTCCCGTGCTTGCAGCTTCAGTCTCTGTGAGTTCATACATGCCTTGCTCTGTAGATTCAGAGAACCTTTTTCTCCTGGCTCTTGCACTCTTTCCACCTCTTTTTCCATGGGGTTTGCTTAACTCTGAGGTGAAGAATTTGATGGAGACATCGCATTTAGACTCACTTTCCTTTTACTTCCTTGCTTGGCTCTCTGCATTTGTTACCACCTGCTGCAATGGAAAGTTTCTCTCATCATGACTGAATAAAACACGATTCTATCAATATAGCAGAATATCATTAGCTGTTATTTTATTGATAATTTTTTAACCAGTAATGTTAGGTTTTATCTTAGATCTCTGGGCTATCTAGTCTCTAGTTTTTGGTCAACCAGGCAGTGTTGGGTATGGGCTCAGTCTCATGGAATGGGTCTTAAGTCAAATTGGACATATATTGGCTACTCCCACATGATTTTTGTTTTGTTTTGTTTTTCAGTTCAGGGTTTCTCTGTG
Organism: Peromyscus aztecus; assembly: GCA_902168405.1. Classification (NCBI taxonomy): domain Eukaryota; kingdom Metazoa; phylum Chordata; class Mammalia; order Rodentia; family Cricetidae; genus Peromyscus; species Peromyscus aztecus. The sequence goes on along the minus strand of CABHPQ010174155.1, from coordinate 24,952 downwards.
TAGCCCTGGCTGTCCTGGAACTCACTCTGCAGATCATCTTGGCCTGAAACTCACAGAGATCTACCTGCCTCTGCCTCCTGAATGCTGAGATTAAAAGCATGAATCACTAGTGTCCTGCTACTCCCACATGTTTTAGCAGGTTGTTTCAGTTAAGATTATCTTGAGTTTCAGAAAAATAGTTTGGACAATGGAATTTCAAACAGTGTTGAAACTGTGAGAGGTTATGAGGACTTTTCAAGTTGTACTAAGTACATTTTGCATCACGACAAATCCATGATACTATGGTCCACATCCATGATCCCTTGAAGGCCAGGGGATGAAATTCAGTGTTTTGATTATGTCCCCCATAGGCATATATATTTGAACATTTGTCCCCAGTTGATAGCGTTATTTGAGTAGATTTAGGTGTGAGGAGCATGTCACCAGAGGAAAGCCTTTGATGATAATTTGTACATACCTTCATACTCTTTGGTAGGTTTATATGTTTGAGGATGTAGTTTCTCAACTCCTCCCCATACTGCTAGCCTGCTGCTTTCTTTCATGTCTCTCTACCAGGAAAGACTATTATCTTTCGGAAACCATGAGTACAAACAAATTATGTCTTCTTTAAGGGGTATTACAAGTCATAGTACTTTGTTTTTCGAATGCTAGATGCTTCAAAATTCAACTTCAAGAGTCCAGTAGGGCCATTAAAAAAAAGAAAAAAAAAGCTACATTTGAAATTGTATATATATTAAGATATACCTAATACAGTTTGTGTGTGTGTGTGTGTGTATGTGCAGTACAAAAATGGAAGGTCAGAAATAAAGATAGTTTATTACATTCAAAAAACATTACAAGTCAGATAAAAACGGTGGGTCATCTCCTAGAAATCCAGTTTCTCAGGCAGCAGTTCTCAACCAATGGGTTGTGACCCCTTTGGGGGAGTCACACAACTCTTTCACAGTGGTCACCTAAGACTATCATAAAACACATTATAATTCATAACAATAGCAAAATTACAGTTTTGAAGTATCAATGAAAATAATTTCATGGTTGGAAATTGCTTCAACATGAGAAATGATGTTACAAGGTCACAACATTAGGAAGGTTGAGAACCACCATTCTGAGATGGGAGTGATATGATCAGCCATCCAATGGAACCTGCATATCCAGAGAGGACAACATGAAAAGGAAAACTACAAATCAATTACTTCTCCTAGAACAATAAACAGAAAGGTGTATCTAATCTTCATTATAAGGGGATGTGTCAATGTACATACCTACTATAAAAGCCTTAAGTGCCCTTACTCTGAGCAACTGGATTGTAGAACTATAGGAGTCCAAGGGATATCTTTCCACAACATCTACATTAAATGTTTCACAAATAATTGTTTTATTAATCTCACAATTGCACCCTGCTGCTGGTTCATGTATAATTAATACTATTGGTACATCTGCTAATGTTTAAAATGCAAAACATTTTCAGGTATCGCATTAATTTGACAATAGCTGTCTTTAATTAGAAACAAGTCCTGAAGATAAAATATATATTGAGGATAAGAATATATGCTTTATGAAAGATGTAAACAGTATATCTAAATAATCATGCCAATTCATTCCAGAAAATGTTGAAATAGTGAGTCTGACATATTAGTGTTATGGAAGTACAAAGCTCTACTGAGTTCATTAGATGAAAAGAGTATCACAGAATAATTAGAATAAAATGATTCCTTATACATGGATATATATGTTTAATAAATGTATAATACATACATATGCAAACAAAAGAGCTCGGGCACTTAACTGGGATGCACCATTAAATGCCACCATGTGACTGAGCTGTCTAAAGTTCCTTAAATTTAATAAAATGTCCTTCCATCAATTAAATAGATAAACTCTATTTAAAAATTGATGTTATAAAACAGAGAGAAAATAAATTATGCTAATATAAACTAGAAATTTTAATTAATTCATTGATGACTTATCACTCAAGATAGGAACTTATTCTTTAACACTTACACAGAATTCCTAACTATGTTAAATGTGATTCTCATTCTGATTCTGTGTGGTATACTTATCATCAGATCAACTTCCAGTGCCTGAAATTTTATTTATTTATTTTAATTAAATTTATTTATTTTACATCCCGACCTCAGTTTCTCCTCCCACCTCTGCTCCCATTCCCTCCCCCACCTCCCCTCAGCCCATCCTTTCCATTCCTGCTGTGTTTGATTCTGCTGAAGAGAGGGAGGAAATATTGTAGAAGCCAGAAGGGTCAAGCACACCACAAGAAAACCCACAGAAACAACTATCCTGAACTTACAGGAACTCACAGAGTCTGAACCCACAACCAGGGAGCCTGCTTGGGACTGACCTAGGCCCTGTATATATATATATATATATATATAACGGTTGTTTAGCTTGATCTACTTGTGAGACTCCTAACAGTGGAAGAAGGTGCTGTCCCTAATGCTTTGGCTGGATTTTGAGACCCTATTTCTGAAATTTTACTTTAAAATAGGTGTTTTGAAGAAAGCAGGAGTAGTATAGGGATTGTTTGACAATAGAAAATGAAAGGAGGAAATAGTATGGTAATTACATATATAATAATTTAGGGTAATGTATATAATTCCCCAAATCAAAGAAATAATTTTAAATGTGTTTCCCTATTATAGGTTTTATTTTATCCCTTTATTTTAGTAACAGCATAATACTGCTTTACAAATTAATTGCCAAGTACAATTATTCACTCATATTTGAATTGTACACTAAAGGGTACAATAAGAACACTTATTATTAGATGGGTGGTGGGATATTATAAATACGGGGTCCACTTCCACTAGATATCCTTATTTGCTGAATGTCTCAACATAAGCCTGTTCTCACACTGTCATTTTAAAGTGTGTGTTAACACTAGTGGAAGCCCAGAAACTGTGGACTGGTGGTTGTGGAGTCCCCATGGGACTTGACTAGGCCCTCTGGATATGCAAGATGGTTGATTGGCTCAAGCTATTTGGGGGGCACCCAGCCAGGGGGATTGGGATCTGTCCCTGGTGCATGGGCAGGCTTCTGGAATCCAGTGCCTATGGTGTGACACCTTGCACAGCCTTGGTGCAGTGGGAAGGGACTTGGACCTGCCTAGGCTCAGTGTGCTGGGCTCTGCTGACTCCTCATGGGAGACCTCAATTTGGGGGATGTGGGGATGTGGGGTGGCTTGGGAAAGAGGGCTGGGGGTGGGAGGACGGAGGAGGAGGGGGGGGTCTGTGGATAGCATGTGGAGTGAGTAGAAAATTTCTTAATAAAGAAAAAATAAAAAAGTAAAGTGTGTGTTAAAATAAATCTTAAAGTCATACAGCATTCATTTGAACCTTGGCATTGTTACTTAATGTTTAGCATGACCAGATTTTCTTCTCTTTTATTTCTTTCAATATGTTTACTTCTTCTAAAAATATACTGTTACCCATACTTGTAAAGTTGTTGCATTATGGTAATTAACTCAGAGCCCGCAGGACAAAGCTTCAGACCTCATTATGGAGCATATTCCAGTGTGTGTTCATATACTAATCTGTACATTCATAAGGGCTTAGAATTCTGACCTGCTTGCTGAACTTACCACCACGTTATGAGAAAATATCCCATCATACACTGAAATCTCAAAATTATTTGGTGTAAATCTGCTGTTATATGAACTTAATAAGAAAGAAGACCTTTGTTCTGTAGCTTTCCCTGTGCCCAGGACTTGAGCCAGATGGAGGGGATGCTGTTTGGAAGTGTTACAATTAAGCACAGGTGACTAAATTATTAAAGCTCTACTTACATTTGTCTGTATAACATAAATGTATGAGCACAAAATATTCATTGTATCAATAATAAAAATAAAATTCTTTTTTTTTAAGAAAAAGAGAGTCTTAGTTAATGGGGTATGTTTCTTGGAATAAATCTGAACTACACAGACTTCTAAAGGAAAAAAAAATCAGTTGACTTTAGTGTACTCTAACTTTAAAGCCTTGAGTAATACTTTCTTATCTAGTCAATAGTCAGAGATGATGCTATCTTGTGAGAAAGGCTGCTCCCTTAAATAGACGCAGAGGTGCATCTGGGCAATGTTCAACAAGACTCATTGAAAGCACAGTCTGGAGATCGAAAAGCAATTAACAGGCTCAATTGTGATAATTACCCACAGTATGGAGGCCTCTCTAAGATACAGCTTCCACTGAGCCAATAATAGAATTCTTTAAATGGTGATATATTTTCATAGACACAAGAGCTTCCTCATTTCGACCTTGTCACTTATATTGGATGGGGAAATCAACTTCCTTCACACCTTTCTCCATGCCTAAAATATGGCACACTGTTGTTTTGACAACTTATAATGTCACCTGAATGTTACCTTGAGTCATGACTTAATCAGCCAGAAGAAAGCAACATCTCATTTATTTCTGTTGTTTCTTTTCATTGCAAGGCAATGATTGCCAAGGAACAAAACATTCAAATTGAGTTGCGATTAAAATCAAATGTATAGACAGATGGGGCAGTTGTGATTCTGGCATAATTTGCCCCTTATTACAAGAGGTCAAAGTGATTCAAATTTCTATCTTCATAAAATAAATCCTGTGCAAAATAGAAGCCACACGTCAATTTTTGGCTCAAAAGCAAACTTTATTACTTAATAATTAATATTTAACATTGTGGATTACATGTGTTTTTCATCATACTAAAATTATACTGGGTAATAAATGTACAATGATATGTATTATATATATATGTCATTAGATATATGAAAATTAGGTGTGTTTTTATACAAAAGACACACACATATAATTATTATATGTAATATATATTATTCATTTTGTCCTTAAATACAGAATCTTAGAGTACAGATTCAGGAATCATAGATACAAATAAACAAGTCTGAAGGAATTATTTTCTTCTCAGAAAATTTATGTAAAAAAAACTTTTCTACATTTTTCTTGCTCTTCAATTATTTTCTTCGTTCAGTTGTCTATGGGCATTTATGCATGCCATATAGTACTTAACCTTTCACTATGTGTAATATCTTATGTTGCAGCAGTTACCTCTAATTAAAATTTTTGTACTAATAATTTGGTTACTTTAGCAAATAAGGCTGTAGATGAATATCATTCAAATAAAAATATCTAGTTGGAAATTGTCTTGGAGCAACAATTGGAATGATACATCAGATTGGAGTAATTTGATTACATAAACAAGACAAGAAAAGGTTAATTAGCTAATCTGAATTCAACGTTAGAGTTGGGCTTATTGTAAAAATAAGACTTATTATTAAGTTTGAATATATTCATTTGACTTAATTCCAAATATATTATTTCTTGAAGATTGTAACAACATGACAATTCACAATGCTAGACTAGTTTCTGTTTTTATAAGAAAATAGAATACTATGCTTTTAGACCTTGCACCTATTGTTTATAAATTGATATACTTCATCTATGTAATCAAATCAGAGAATATTGTAGCTAGTTCAATTCCTAAAACGAGCACTACAATGGAGAGAGGTCAGGCAACTTTCCCATGGCCACAGAGTAAACTGGCCAAGTCAAGATCTGATGACATGAACGGCAGACCTCTGTAGAAAAAGATCACAGAGATGAGATCAATGTACAGTATAGGCATATGTAGAAACAGCATACATATTCCCATTAATGTTTCAATTAGTATGTATTAATAATGATGATAATGAACTCCACCAGGCTGGTATACATTCAGTTTTTCTTTACTTCAGTATGCTGATGATTTGATTACTGGTTTGAATGCTAATTCGAAGGCAATGAAGGAAAATATTCATATTCCTCAGACAAATTGGGCTGAGGTGCTACTGATGGCATCACTTATTCACACAGGAAAATGGACCATTCTATAACTTGTTTGGTAAGGGCAAATTTGGCTCAGTATCTCCCGGATCTCTATTTCCTGTTTATGGAAGAACAGGATTAAGATTTTTTATCATTGGCCAAAGCTAGAGATGATTGTATGATAACTCTATCTTTAGAACCTCTTTGTGTAGTACATACAAATTAATTTCTTTAGATCTCTTTAGAATGGCAGTCCCTTGAAGAACTGGGAAATTAAAATTTAAGGTGTGATAGTACCCATATCTAGCAAATTTTCCCTATGAGTAATAATTAATAGTATTGAATTGAATTGATATAAAGAAATGATATGAAACAATGGTAACAGCAACAGACACTGGAGCCATACTCACTGGTCTCTCATCCTCAAGTTGACAGTCGGCAGTGTATTCATCTGAATATTAATCTCCTCATCTCTAGATATATGATCATAATAGTGATCAATTGAGCTAATACGTCTGGATTTAGGGTCATGGGAGATGAAAGAGTGAGGGGATTTGTGTGGTGGTATTGTGTTCCCCAAAATATTGTTCATGCTAATAAACTTATCTGGGGTCAGAGAAGAGAACAGCCACAATATTAATTATTATTATCATAGAGGATAGGCAGTGGTAGCACACGCCTTTAATCCTAGCATTCCAGAGGCAGAAATCCCTGTGGATCTCTGTGAGTTCAAGGCCACATTGGAAACAGCCAGGCATGGTGACTCACACCTTTAATCCCAGAAAGTGAGCCTTTAATCCCAGGAGTGATGGCAGAAAGCAGAAAGATATATATAAGGCATGAGGACCAGAAACTAGAAGCATTTGGCTGGTTAAGCTTTTAAGCTTTGGAGCAGCAGTTCAGCTGAGATTCATTCTGGATGAGGACTCACAGGCATTCAATCTGAGGAAACAGAATCAGCTGAGGAATTGGCAAGGTGAGGTAGCTGTGGCTTGCTCTGCTTCTCTGATCTTCCAGCATTCACCACAATACCTGATCCAGGTTTGATTTTATTAATAAGACCATTTAAGATTCCTGTTACAGATTTGGGGTCATTCCTCCGTGGTTTCAGAGAGCTACAATGGCCTGGAAATATGTGGTAGCATTAGGAGTATCTGCCCAGTTTGACTGCCAACTTGGGATAGAATCTTCTCGTCTTTGAACCCATTAGCAGAAGATACTGTATGTTGAAGCAATTAATTTTTAGCAGTAAAAAAACCCCAAGGTATTCTCCCTTCACAAATTAGCAGTTTATTTGGGTGGTAGACATAGACAAGATGATCCTTGGGATTTCCGGCCTCCCAGTGTATTGGGTATCATCTTCTGGGTCAGTGAGAGAGCCTCTCTTAAAACAGTAAGTTGGAGAAAAGCAGAGCAAAACATCACCATATCAACATCTTTCCTCTACGTGCTGCTGTTGAAATGGCCAGCAAGCCAGTAGGCATGCAAAGGTGTGGAAAGTGGGGGGAGATGAGCCCATGTTTCCCTATCTGACAGCTCCATCATGGTTGCTCTAACTTGGGGATGGGTGAGTTACTACAGCAAGGTATTGGATGTAGGTGAAGAAACTGGGGAAACCAAGGAATAGGTCAAACAAAATAGAAGTAAAATGTGCTTAATCATAGGTCATAAATCAGTAACAGAGTTACACAAAATGCCAGGAATAGCCCATCAGCCACATCATATTGGAAAAAAATGAGACAGTTGAATATGTCCATTAATTCGTTTATTCTCATAGTAATTGTGCATACAGCTTTTAAAGTGGGGCTCTTTTAAAAATATCCAATGGCTATTATATAAGCACCTCTGGGGAAGGCATTGCATAGACTTGTATTTGTATTTCTGGCTCTGGTTCTTCTTGTCCCACCTTTAGCCTTAGTAACAGTCTTTTTATAGAGGTGTTAGTGGTTGCAATCAGGCTAATGCCAAGTCCTGCTGGCCTGGGAGCCCTTTGCTCTCAAGGTGGCTGCTTAGCTATTCTCAGCTCCATTATGGGTTTATATAAAAGATTCACTGTCAGGGGGCCATCCTCCTACACTCCTTTCCAAGTCAGTCTTTCAAAGTTTAAGTTTACATTAGGATCTTTTGTAATACATAACATAAAATAATTATTTTCTCTCATTTGTGAGTCTTTAATTCAAAACATATAAATACAGCAAGAAAAAAATTACAGAGATTTTAAGGATTTGTAAGATTTGGCATTAATTGAGAATGAGCCCTGGAAACTGATCAGTTTTTGTCATGGAGATCAGAATAGGTTTATATTCGATTGATAAATTGTGAAGTCATTGAGAGAAAACTGTGGTTGCTTAACTTAGGTGAACTTACATCAAAACTCTGCAAATTTAGCAAAAAGTCCTGGATTTGGTCATGATATGATGCTGTGCTTTGTTTCACAGACTTAGTGCAGACTTAAGAAACATCACAGTGTTTAAAACCCTGCAGAAATCACATGAAAAGCCAGGTGCTCAGCTTTGTAAATTCTAATTTTTAATCACAACATTTTAAACCAGGCATAGGCAAGTAGTTGTATAAAGAAGGAGAAATGCTTCTCTCCAGTTATCATTCACTGTGCAAAAATGCCAGCCTAGACACCCCCGATATGAGGAAAAGATGAAAATGTATTTCTACCTTCAACTGTACAAAATACCTGTGGCTTGAAATGCCTACTCACCAGAACAAGACATTATAACTTCATTGACCCAGCCCTCCCTTTTTTCCATTAACTGTTCTGCCTGGGAAAACCCATCTGTGATCTCAGTGGCTTGTCACATGCTAAGGAAAGGTGGTTTTCAAGACCTACCCTGCCAAAGTCAGTGTGGGAAACATCAAGAGAACTGTGTGACAACAGTTTATCACACACTATGTTCACTTGTTGAGATGTCATGATAGAAGTTTGGATGAATGGTAGCCAACAGTTTGTCCATTCCTCAATTATTCAACACAGAGTCCTTGTGGTATTTTTACAATTGTAAGCAATGAAGCTATGAAAATCTATATATAAATATCTTTTGTAGTCCAGTTAATTCAGATTTTTTGTAAACATAGTAAATATAAAATTAAAGAATAACAAAATTATTTTCTTTTTCTGGGAAATGCTGTTTTATTTGCTGCATGACTGCCCCATTTCATATTTTCATATTGATAAATTTTATGACACTTTGACAATATTTTCCATTTTCTGTTTTTATAATATGTTTATTATTTTTGTCTGCATTTGTATTTAACTTCTGCTGTCAAGGTAGAGACTACTACAAGATATTAGAGTAGGTTTTTTCTAAATATATCCATGCCTTTGTTTTTAGTAAGGGTTCTCTAAACGAACATAACCATAGAGTGAATATATAATGTAGCTAGAAGTTTTCTCTCAGGGTCCCACCAAGCCCCCACAGTCCGACAGCCCACTTATAAAATAAACACACGGATGCTTATATTATTTAAACTGTTTGGCCTAATAGCTCAGGATTCTTGTTAACTGTTCTTATATCTTAAATTAACCCATTTCTATTAATCTATACTTTGCCACGTGGCTCGTGGCTTACCGGTACCTTACATCTCGCTTGTCATGGCGGCGGCTGGCAGTGTCTCTCCCTGTGCCTTCCTATTCTCTCAATTTTCCTCTTTGTTAGTTCTGCCTATACTTCCTGCCTGGCTACTGGCCAATCAGTGTTTTATTTATTAACCAATCAGAGCAACACATTTGACATACAGAACATCCCACAGCAATATAACTATTAAAGGGGAATTTATTAGAGTAGCTTATAGGTTATTGTCCAGCTAGTCCAACAATCAATGTCTTTCCCACTTTTGAAAGGCCAATAATTCCATAGTTGTTGGCAGAGTCCCAAGCAAGTCCTGGGCAGCTGCCAACCATCATTCTATGTTGGAATCCTGAAATGTATGTTCTAACACATGTGAAAGAATACTCAGCCACAGGATAGGTGAACTTGCTGGTAAGGGTAAGCAAGTGAAGAACAAAAGCTGCCTTCTTACATGTCCTTTTTTTATGTCTGTCACTCAAAGGTGTGTTCCAGATTTTGGAGATGCCTTCCCATGTCTTAAAGCTAATGAAGAAGCCGGGCAGTAGTGGCACGTGCCTTTAATCCCAGCACTCAGGAGGCAGAGCCAGGCAGATCTCTGTGAGTTTGAGGCCAGCCTGATTTACAGAGCTAGATCCAGGAAAGGCGCCAAATCTACACGATGAAATCCTGTCTGGAAACAACAACAACAACAAAAAAAAAACCTAATGAAGGAAATCATACACAGGTAGGTCAGCTACTTGATATTTAGTTGATTCTAGATGCAGTCAAGTTGACAACTAGATTAGCCATCATAGTACCTCAGTTCTGTAATTTAAAAATGACGTTTAATAGATTGAATACTAATTCACCATTTTTCTCATGAAGATTAGGAGAAGCTATATTACCCAAATCCTGTAACCTTTATTGTGACTATTAAGCTTTGCATTTACTTGATGGATAATTAAGCCAGAATATTTTAAAGCCATAATATTTAAAGATCTAAACATCATCAGCTCTTTTATATAAGTATAGTAAAGCTGAAGAGCACATGAAGATGTCTCAGTGAGTACATTCTATGCAAGCACGAGTACCCAAATTCAGATCCTCAGCATCCACATAGAAAGCCAGGCATGGTGGCACAGTTACTTAATCTAGCCCTAGTCACAGATGTATAGGGTTGTCCTGGTGACTCATTTGCAAGCAAGACTAGCTGAGGCAGTGAACTCAAAGTTCAGTGAGGGAACCTGTCTCAAATAATGAGGTGGAGGAGCTGAGGAGATGCCTTAGCATTACAAACGCTTGTTGTTCTTTCAGAGGGCACAGGTACAGTCCCCAAGACCAATATGGCACAGAATGGGTATGTTATTCCAGATTTGTAGAACCCAATGCCCTCTTCTGGTCACTTTGTGTACTGCAGGCTTATGGTGTACAGACACTGGTAACACTTTGTACACAAAAATCTATTGTAGGTGTACAAGTACACGTTTTTAAAAATCAAAGTTCCTGGAGCATTTCACAGTTGCATACAAAAGTTTTATGACCTGAAGTTGGCATTGTCACTTGTTTTTATACCTTTGCCCAGTTTTAACAAACACAATATTTGATTGGTAAAGAAGTTGTGTGTGTCGATATCATTCACTATGGAGACAAGCTTATCTGGTGTGCAGATCATCAGTTTTTGTTTGAGTCTAGCCAAAAGCAAGAGTTTTTGTGTACATGTCAATCCATTATGGTCACTGAGTAACCTTGTCTGATATACAGGATGTTGATTTCCTCCTTAAAAGGCAGAATTTACCCACCCCCACCCACTTTTACGTGAGTCCAAGCCAAGCACATCGGCAACTCAGGTTTCTCATTAGCAGCATTGCGATGACGGCAATTAAAATATTATTGAATGCTTTGGGAAATTACTAACTGAATATAATAAAATTAGCATTGAGACACAAGCTTAAAAGGAGCTTTATAAATGCTTGTTGCAGCTTATACGATGATTTTATATATATATGCTTCTCATAGTTTAGATTGAGAGACCCAAAGAACAAAAGAATAGTTGAAAGAAAGGAAAATGGCACATTATTTTTGGCATAGAATCATAATGTTCTTGAACTTTTGAAACCCATGATTATGCTTCTTTTAAGAAAAACCTGTGTCTCTAAGAATACAGTTTTTGAAATTTCTGACATATTTTAGGTGAAAGGGCATTTCTTGTAAAGCAAGTTTTAATGAGAGTCAAATAATTCACAATCATCCCCTAGTTAGGATGTTGCACGCTATTTTGGCAGTTCTATTTGGGGAATTACAGAATACAACACAGTGCAGATATGTAATTGTGTTGAGTTAATCAAGCTTCATTCACCAATAACATTGTGCAGAAGAATAATTTAATATGTTGTCTTTATATATTTAGCCTTGTCAGAGGAACTGTGTTTAGA
>CABHPQ010174155.1:0-13047 GCA_902168405.1 Peromyscus aztecus | reverse complement strand
AAAGAAAAGTACATTTATAAACATGAATATTCATTTATATGAACTAATATCAAAATATGTTAATACAGTATGAGCAGTTAAAAATTTTAAGGTAATAACTTTTTCAAAGATTTTTTTTTTTGGTTTTTTGAGACAGGGTTTCTCTGTGTAGCTTTGTGCCTTTCCTGGAACTCACTTGGCAGCCCAGGCTGGCCTCGAACTCACAGAGATCCACCTGCCTCTGCCTCCTGAGTGCTGGGATTAAAGGTGTGTGCCACCACCGCCCGACTCCAAAGATTTTTTTTTTAAGTGTAGTGTTTGTGTTTGTTTATGTCACCTTTTCACAGGTGCCTGTAGAAGCAAAGAGAGCATATCTCATCTCTTGGAGCTGGAGATGCAATACATTTTGAATCACCAGGATAGGGTACTTGAGACCAAGCTGGGCTTTCCTTAAGCAAGCATTCTTATGCTATTGGATGAGACATCTTCAGTCACCAAGAAGAAAAATTAAAAGGAAAATATAGTATTTTCAGTGTGCCTTAAATTATTCTATTGATATTTCAAGGAAGTAACCACTTTGAGTTTTATTACAAATGCTAATTTATAGGTTTGTAATATGAAACCCTAAGGATTATTTTATTGGCAGTAAGTATCAGTTTTCGTATTGATGATATGGAATTGTTTGACTTGTGTAATTTAACCAAGAACTGGGTTAGTGTAATATACTAATTTGCACTTTTGTTATTCTAACATTATTCAATGTATTTATAAACTGGACATTCATTTTATTATTTATGAAAAAAATGTATTGTCTACATGGATAGTTTTTTAATTTTTGTCTGAATTTGTCAAATATTACTGGACTGGACATTGGTTATATATATATAATGGAGTTTTTATCTGAATCTGTCAAATGTTTACGGACTAGACATCATTAATGTAATCTTGACTGTGCATATTGTATATACTTATTGGATATAATTTTTCTTGTATTAGTTATAAGCTTCTTTAATGTTAGACAAAAAGAGAGGAAATGTGGTGGTATTTTGTTCCCCAAAATATTGTGTACCTTAATAAACTTATCTGGGGTCAGAGACAGAACAGTCACAATATTAAACATGAGGATAGGCAGTGGTAGCATACCCCTTTAATCCTAGCATTCCAGAGACAGAAATCCCTCTGGATCTCTGTGAGTTCAAGGCCACATTGGAAACGGCCAGGCGTGGTGACTCACACCTTTAATCCCAGTAAACCAGCCTTTAATCCCAGGGAGTGGTGGTAGAGAGCAGAAAGGTATATAAGGCATGAAGAAACTCGAGGCATTTGGCCTGGATAGGCATTTGGCCTGGTTAAGCATTTGGCTGGTTAAGCATTCAGGCTTCTAGCAGCAGTTCAGCTGAGACCCATTCTGGATTAGGACTCAGAGGCCTCCAGTCTGAGGAAACAAGACCAGCTGAGGATCCGGCGAGGTGAGATAGCTGTGGCTCGTTCTGTCTCTCTGACCTTCCAGTGTTTGCCCCAATACCCGGCTCAGGTTTGATTTTATTAATAAGAACTTTTAAGATTCATGCTACATATACCTAGAAAACTTAACATGTCTATAAGTTTGACTATCATAGAAGACTAATTGATCTGTATTTCTTAATTATCCATTACAGTCTAAATGAGTTACATAAACATAATACCTTAAACAAGAGTAGAAATATACACACAGTATTACAAAATTAACTTTAAATTTGTATCAATAAACTAAAAGCCATAGCAATGTAAAACATTTTAAACAAGTTGCTCTTTAAAAGTAGGTTCATTAATCTATCCTTTTATCCTATCATATCTATACTATCCCCCCCTTTTTTTTAGAAATAGATCGCATTTATAATCAACCTGCTTTAAATAAAAATATTGGCTTTTCTCTGTCCCACACCAGAGGGCTCTTCTGATATGGGACAAAAGAATCTCTCAACCTTTTTTTTTTAATTTTTAGCAATATGTTTGGGTTTGGAGAAGGAGTGAGTCAATTCCATCAACAAAGCCAGCTTGGTATGTTTGGGAATTTGGGCATAGCTTCTCTTACTACTTCCTGCTGGAGGGGGGCGCTGTATCTTATGGGGACACAAAGAAATTTTTAGGATTATGGAGTAGTCCATGAGGGTGTATTGTCTGAGCCAGTTGCCTTGAAACAGTTCTGGATGTTGGATCATCTGGGCCATGGTGTCATTGGAGACCTTTCAGGGAGTCTTGGCTGGTCAAACTTGATGTATCTTATTCTGGAACAAATCCATAGCCTCTTGCTTTTTGTGGAAACAAAAGCAGAGCCTCCTTTCCAAAGCAACATATCCTTACATCCAAATTTTGAAGTCAAGGTACCTTGAAAATATCCATATTGGTTTAACTCAACACCTTTATGATCAAATGTTTTTCTGCAGTTAAAAATCCAAAAGACAACACAATCCAGATTCTCTGTGTAATATCCATCTTTACATGGCTTATTTTTTATACTACCTTTACTGTCTCTTTAAAGATTTTATTTTTAAAAACTATGTATTTCTTTATATAACTGTATATATTCCTTTTTCTCTTTCTTCTAAGCCTACGTACATTTTTACACACATTGTAAAGCATTTAAAATCTTGTTTCATCTGAATCTGCAATTGTGTAACTATTGCGTTAAACTACAGCATTTGTATGACCAAATGGCTGCTGTGGCTGGTGGCTCTGCCCACCTCAGCTTCCCAACATGGAGGTGGTACATTTATCACCAGCTCTGGGAGCCATCAACTCTGGGAGCCATCAACTCCTAGAAACAGTGGGTCTATGCTTCTATCAAAGCAGTGTGTAGCCCAGAACCTTTTTTTTTTTGTACTAGCAAAGGCTAAACCTACCATGCAGCATAATGTGCTGCTTGCAGACACCTCATTCCCACAATACTGCTGTTCCTGCCTTACTGCTGTTCAAATGCGCAGACCAGGAACCTGCCAACATGAGAGAGACAACTAGGAGGCTGTTTTTAGCTCTATTTTGAATTGCTTATTAAATATTCTCAGGATTAAGGTGGAAACTCAAGCTGTTGGGAGCCATTTGTAGCTGGAGTTTTTCTGGTCAGAGCTTATAAATAAACTTCCCTGTAATATATAGAAGAAACTATTGTACAACAGAAATATTGGTCTGTCTATACAATCTACCAACCTCTCTCTCCTATGATATTCCCTTAGCCTTAGGTGTAGAAGTTGCATTGCCGATGTTGCATTGGAGACTTAGGGCAGGACATCCCACAGTAACTTATTCATTTAATTTTGACCCTTTGAGTTTCTCTACAACACTATCCATCTGTTTTCAAAAAAACAAACAAGAATTTTTTGATTATGTGTGAGAACTACTCTTACCTAAGAATTGCTTATTTTTTAGTGGATATATGATATTTATTTTTCATTTTGCTCTATCTTAGTGGATTCTTATCAGTGATAAAACCTTCTATTCCTCAAAGTTTCCTTATTATTTTACTCAGAAGTCATTTTGTTTCCCCTTTCCATTTTCCTTTCTAGTATTTTTATTTTTTCACATTTCTTATACTCCAAATGATACTATAGTTTTCAATTATGCTATGAAATTTTGAATAACCCTTCTTAAAAATCTTATGAATTATCCACACTAATGGGCAGATTTTTCCCCTCTGTATTAGTTTTCTCATTTGTGCATCACATAAATTTTCCTGGTGCTATTATAAGTTTTCATGTTTGTCTTATGATAAACTGAGTTGTTCACACAAATGATCTCATCCTTCAATTTCAGTGGAGAATATGCACATACAAGTGTAGAAAATATATATGTCATATACTACATAAATTTAAACAGACATCTTGAAGGGTAAATTAGGAAGGTAAACAAATGTTTTAAATTGTTAAATAACATGTAATTTTAGATAAAACCAGTGCAGGAAGTCTTTATTCAGTTTGTCATTTAAGACAAAATCAGAATGAAATATAGAAGCAGATAGAGAAAATTACAATTTACTTGCTTTCAGTAGAGTTTTCTAGTCTTGCAAGTAAGTAGTTGTAGTTTGGCCCAGTTGTGATAAACTACTGATGGGATGAATTATAGGAAGCAGATTTGTGATGAGAAATCATTCCAAGTGGTGGGAAGGTTAATGGGTTTTGTTGATGTAGACACAGGTAATGTTTGCTGCATTTCCAACTTGAGACAGGGATGAATTGTGCATTTGCTGATGATTAAACTGAACCTCTGATTTAAATTATGTCTCTTGGATGCACAGTACTACACTTGGATATCCACATACAACAAACTAATTAAGAGTTCAGTTTATTTATTTGAAGACACATGCAGCGTACCTACTTGAAAAGCTCTGCTTTCTTTTCAAGCTTAGTGTTACACTCTGTAAATCACAGGTTTGATACGCTAGTCTTCTAATTACTAGTGGTTCACTTTTCTTGTTGATTCCTATAAGTAATATGGAATTTATTAAGCAGATTAGGGGCATAATATTATCTATAAAATTTACAAAAAAATGTTTTAGATGGGATTTGTTCCTGTTTGCTACCTATAGACAAGAACAAACTTTATGCAATATCATGCCATAACTTACAGAACTCTCTTTACTGGCCTATGAGATTAAGTCAAGTGTAGTAAAATTATTAGAAACAAAGAAGATGGACTCCTTTTATGTTACATATTTTTGTATATTTTTAACCAAAATAAAATTACATTGTTTGCACCTCAGTTTTGTGCCTTCAGCTCTTCCTTACAGTTACCTTCCCTCCAACCCCTCCCATATCCCCAAATCTTTTTCTTTGATTATTACTTTTACATTTGTGTGTGTTTGTGTTTGTGTGTGTGTGTGTGTGTCTGTGTGTGTATGCAAAAATATACACATACAACCCGCTGAGTCTATTTGTGTTGCTCGTATTTATATGGTTCAAGGATGACCACTCTGCAGTGTACAAAAATAAGATGTCTTCTTATCCTTAGCAAAAGTCAACACTGCCACTATGCTGTACCAGCATAATTTCTTACTACGTTTCATAATCTTATCACTATACCCATAGATAAGTTGGAGCTGCCATTCTCCCTCAAAAATCCCTCTCTTACAGCAAATGGAGATCATCAGAGAAAACCACACCTGGGCAAAATGTAGAGAATTGAAAGATTATTTTCTGGGATCCTTGCTACAACAAATAAATCCATTTCACTACTCCTATAACTGTGGATAATGGAATATCATAGAAAAGGGTTTGGGAAGAAATTTAAGAGCCAGAATACCGTGATGTCTTAAGTGAAGCAGTCTCTCCTATAGATGAGTACAATGGCAATATCCATAGACATAAATGTTGTAGGGGGAAAGTTTCATGCATTCCTTTCTCTAGAAAAACAAATCACAGGCAACTAATGTGTACTGGTAAAAGCAGAAAGCCTCTCCCAGGGATGGAAGTCCTTATTGGTTGTGAAAATCACTTTTGATATTCTGAAGCATTCAAAGCCGATGTTAAAGAAATACTATAAACTCCAGTTTCTTTTCTGACATATATAATCATCAGACAAATATAAAAAACAATCTGTTAGAAATATGAAAGGTACTGAGGTAGTCTATTTAGTGATCTGAACAAAAACAAAAATGTTAATAGAAATCCAATATTATTGGTGATCTCTGACATTCTCAACTAGAAGTATTAAATGAAATGAAATTGGGGAAGGGTTCATATTTCGTATAACATGCAATTTCTAACATCTGGCATTTCAGAGTTCAAAGTGAGACTCTGATGTGTACTATTAACTTGCATTCCATAATTACTGAGGAAGGAAGCAATCATTCAGAAATTTCCTCTATATTAGCATGACATAAATAGCAAAAGTTTATAGTTATATGGAAACTTATATTTAGAAATGAGAAGATAAGAGTGGATATGGCAAGTCCTTATGAGAATTCAACTGAAGGCATGCATGAATAAAAGTCAATTATCATGAACAAGTACGATGTATACAGTTAGCAATTTAAAGGATCAAATTTTTAAAATAAAAATAATCAATATTTCTGTTCTCAGATTTATTTCACATTCTTTCTTGAACTGGATGTCTCTAAAGCATTTTTATTTCAAACTAGGTATTTTGTTTATTTTTATTGAAATACAGTATTTACATTATCTTTCTGAAGCTAATTATGTTAATGTTATCATGTATAAAATGTGTAGCAATTTGTCAACATGATAACCATGTACATCTCTTCTAAGGACAATTTTGATTTTGAGAGTCAAGTATTTTTTTCTGTATATTGAAATATTCTAGAAATGGTTTTAATCAATATTTCACATCGTGTGCTGTATAAAACATAGATCTACTTTTTTGTTTGTCAGGTGACAGAATTATCTGTCTCTACTCTGCCATGCCTAGTCTGATGTTAATTTTTCCATTCTGTTATCCGATGAAATTAATTTGCTAGTATCCAGGAAGGAGAGAAGAGATTTTGCACTTCTCCTTTTACACCTGACGTCAAGTATGATAATGACCGCCAGTTCCATCCACACTGATGCAAATCCAGGATCTCTTTTTTTAATGTGTGACAAACATTCCATTGTGTATGTATAACGCCTGTACTAAAAATTATTTCTTTTATTTTTGAGTTTATAACATAATTACACCAGTTCTTCCCCCTTTTTTCTCTCCTCCCATTCCCTTCCAGGTAACCTATCTTACTCTCAAACCTATGGCCTCTTATTTCATGAATTATTGTTAATTTGTCTCAATATAATATGCCCAATCTGTATAACTGTGGTAGTCAGCCCTGACAACATGCATGGCACCTTTTAAATACATAATGCAACAAATTAGTGGTTACTGACTACACTGATTTTGTGTTTGAATTTAGACTAGATAATTAAATTAAATATAAGATTTCACTCTTATTCATACTAAGTATTTTATTATACTTCACCATATGTTGAGGTTTCACTAATTTCAATTTCTACCTTTCTGTTCACATGATCATGGAATATATGATGTTCCTTATTTCCTACTGCCTAAATTAAAAGACCCAATTTGTTTCAAAATCATATTTCTGGGAATCACTTGGTTTAAACCAGAATTCAAATATGGCAATAAATTTTCAAGTTGCAGGTAAGTCCTTAATAACTATATTCCATTTTCCTATGTACTTATTGTATTATTGTGCTAGTTCATTCACCTTTTTTAGAAACCATTTAATTTGTCTTGACTAAGAGCCCCAATATTAAGCTTATGTGACTTGTGGGATAACAAAAAAATACAAACTGTAGCATTTGGTAAGCTTAATTCTGCTTTTTAAGTTTAGGATTGATGTAACAATATTCTATGTAAAGTTATATCTCAATGAATTTTATGTACATTGAATTTAAATTTCCAAAATTGAATGTGGTTGATTACTATTTTTAATATAGTATTTTAAATTATTCTAAAAATATACAACATTTTGTTATCTTTTGCAAACCTATGTAGCAGGGTGTTTGAAATGTTCTGTTGTATTTCTTCATATCTTATTGGCTCATATTGAGAGGCTGAAGGGATGGAATGGGAGATGAATAAGACCGTGATGCACTGTATACATGTATTAGAATAAAAACAAAAACATAAAATGTACTTTTGGGTATCTTTTCTTTAGATGGCAATGATGTCATTGCAACACCATGCATGCAGTTTAAAATTGTAGATAAATATCTGAGAATCATGGAGTGCTCATCTGTACTTAGTTTTAGGGCAAGGAGTTAATGAGGAGAAATCAACCCTTTATTATCTTTTGTTGCTGAGATCTGGGCACTGAAGTTGTCGACTATTACTTTGCTTAATATCCTTGAATTAATGCTTTTAGATATTTAATTTTAAGATGTATTTCATATTGTGTTTTATAGTTCATGAATAATTTGATTTGCACTCATCGTTTTTTATAAAAAAATCATAAAGAGTGGGAAAGAAAGTCAAATGCTCTTTGTTTGTTTGTTTATTTATTTGTATGCCTAATTAATGGTAGAACTCATAGCTTTGAGCATGCTAAAAAAGAACTCTGTCACTGAGCTACATCCCCAGCACTTACTCACTTCCCTCCCTGGCTGTCTCTCTTCTTTTCTTCCTTTCTTCTGGTTTTACTTTTAGTTTTGACAAGGATATCCCCAAATTACCCATGCTTGCCTGGAATGCAGTCTGTAGTAAGAGCAGGCCAGGGACGTTTGATGCTATCATTTCAGCCCCAGAGAAGCTGGGATTGCCCGCTTCTGTCAGCAGTCTCTCCTACCACATTAGCTAAAGACCTTGAAATTGGAGAATACTTGTTAACCTAACCTTTACTAGCATTTCATATTTTCAATGGTCATGCACATGGAAGACACTTAACATAATTTTATTTTATTTATTTATTTATTTTTTTTTTAGTTTTTCAAGTGGGTGTTTATCATTTCTCAGAGAGTTTTGCACATGTTACAAGAGTAGCATATGAGTCTACCGACATTTCCGGTGTCCTGTTCTCATCCATGGCTGCGACAAAGCAACGTGCATTGCTTTTGTGGATACCTTTAACACAGGACTGACTTTGCTTCAAACATTCATTTGTTCTTCATTGCATCCCAGGTTTCTCCTCTTGCTTAGGGACTGGTTAGATTTTAATTTTTTTTTTCGAAAAACTCTTCATAGCAAGAAAAGGTTATTTCTGAGAAACATGCACCATGAAAAGAGCCTTTTCTTGTACAGTCATAATATGTCATAAAATACAGGGTTTTAAGCATTAAAACAGCTTTAGATTTTTTTTAAGAGGCTGCCTTAAGCACGATAGTTTGTCATAAGATGTGATTATGAAATTGAACCAAACTAGTAAAGTTCCTCTCATTAAATTATAAATGAATAATACTTTTGACTCCTGTCCAAAGATATTTTCCAAAATCTTGGTCAGTTGCATATTTTTCTCCAATAACATTGTAATATGACTTCTCATGAAGGAACATACAGTTATTTAAAAGTTCTTAATAATGCTCTGTTATGCTGGGCATTGGTGGCGCACGCCTTTAATCCCAGCACTCGGGAGGCAGAGCCAGGCGGATCTCTGTGAGTTCGAGGCCAGCCTGGGCTACCAAGTGAGCTCCAGAAGAGGCGCAAAGCTACACAGAGAAGCCCTGTCTCGAAAAACCAAAAAAAAAAAAAAAAATGCTCTGTTATTAGTCACTAAACTATGCAATAAACTAGTTTGGGAATATTTACTTTAACTATTTACACAAAAATTCTCATGCCCAAATAGTTGAATGACTCACATCACAGTAAATGTAGTAGTGATTTCCAGTGTTTAATTTTAGAATAATATACAAAATTAAAAATTTTGTACTACCTTTTATTTTTTCTCATATCTATTGATTAATTATTAACTCTTAATTATGAAAGTTATATCATTGCAACCATTAAGGAAAATCTGGGCTTAATTCCTGCCTCCAAGATTTACTTAAAAAAGATTTATAAAACCAAAATGA
Organism: Peromyscus aztecus; assembly: GCA_902168405.1. Lineage (NCBI taxonomy): Eukaryota > Metazoa > Chordata > Mammalia > Rodentia > Cricetidae > Peromyscus > Peromyscus aztecus. The sequence continues at coordinate 3,580 of CABHPQ010174155.1, read as the reverse complement.
AAAAAATAAAAGACCTTTGCCAGTGTGGTGGCACATGCCTTTAATGCCACAACTCGGGAGGCAGAGGTAGGTAAATCCGTGAGTTTGAGGCCAGCCTGGTCTACAAAGTGAGTTCCAAGATAGCCAGTGCTACATACACAGAAAAACCCTGTCTTGAAAAACCAAAAATTAAAAAAATATATATATATCCATTATTTTTAATTATGTATGAGTGTACGTATATTTGCACATGATAATGGGTCTCCACATAGGTCAGAAGTAGGTATCATACCCCTAAAGTTATACTTCCAGGTGTTTGTAAGCTGCCTAAGATACCATCTGGGACCTCACTTCTTTGCAAGACAATGAAGCACTGTTAATGTTTGAGCAGTCTGCCCACTTCCAATATCCATATTTCATCCTTGGTGTCATAAATAAATTTTGTTTTAGCACAAAACATTTTAACAATATACAGACTGAGATGTTGAATTATGAGAAATCAATCTGGTTACAATTAGTAATAAATTGCAATTAGTAGTTATGAATATTGTTGGACAGTAATAGTGGGTAGAAGACAACCTTAAATGCATGTTTATTGATTACATAATCGGTTATGGGAGTTTTCTTAATTCTTTGTGTTAATATTTTATTTTTATTGAAAATAGATTCTCCTCTCATGCATTACATCTCAACCACAATTTCCCTTCCTTCCCCTCCTCCCAGCCCTCCCCGGCCTCCCTTGTCTCCCAGATCCACTTCCCCACCTTTTCTATTCAGAAATGAGCAGATCTGTAAGAGACAACAACCAAACACTACAAAACAAGATATAATAAAATAAGGAAAAAAGTCTTTACATCGAAGCTGCTTTCAAAAGGCAACCAAATAGGAGGGGAGCAGGCGAGAGAGTCAGAGATATACCTGCTCTCACTCTTAGGAGTCCTACAAAAATACCAAACTAACAGCCGTGACATATACGCCAAGGACCCGGAACAGACCTGTGTAAGAACTTGCTTTTCGCCGGGCGGTGGTGGCGCACGCCTGTAATCCCAGCACTCTGGAGGCAGAAGCTGGTGGATCTCTGTGAGTTCGAGACCAGCCTGGTCTGCAGAGCTAGTCCAGGACAGGCTCCAAAGCTACAGAGAAACCCTGTCTCGAAAAAAACAAAACAACAACAACAACAAAAAAACAAACAAACAAAAAAAGAACTTGCTTTGTCAGTCTCTGTGAGCCCATGTGAGCCCTTCCATCCCCTCTGACTCCTAAGATCTCTCCTCCTTGTCTTCCACAGGGTTTGCAGAGCTCCTGTTTCTTCAGTGACAGTACCATCACTGAGGTTGCTTTGCTCTGCTCTAGTGAGCCTCATGAGAACACCCAAGCCCTCACATGCCCAGGAGAATCTCTGCCACTGAGCTCCATACCAGTTGGCATGCTGTTTTTGTACTTCTCCGTGTCTAGTTTTGACTGAAAAACTGCTACTGCCTGTCAGGCAGTATCTTTTCCCATGTTACTGAGTGCTGAATGGTTGTAACTTCCATCCATCATTTATAGCTTTCTTTAAAAATAGCTTTATATTCTATATGTTTGTTAATATTGCTACTTTAAAATTACATCATACAATCTTCTTTTCCTGATTATTCGCTCGTATAATTTTTCCATATAGATCAAAAATATTGAAAAATCACATTAAATTAAGTGAGAATGAAGATGTCTTGGAGAACTAATGGATACTAAGAATTCTAAAGAATTATGCAACAGCTGTAGATGTAGATGATTATTGAACAGAAGACTATAATTGTACTGAATAAAAATAAACATTGGGTGTAATTAAAATTGAGTCCATACAAACATCCTAGGACCAGAAGAGTAGTTGACTAGTGTACTAGAATTATTCTTTACAAAATCCTGCATATACTGGAATTATTCTTTACAAAATTCTGTAGTTGGTGACTGGATATAACTCATGGTAGTGATGCCTCTAGTGCCTAACTTTATTCTGAACAGTAGAAATGTCTTAACTGAGTAGTTTTAAAAAAATATACAGCTACATAGTTACATGCTATTGTAATTTTGGGTAAACAAACCATCTCTCTTTCTAATGGATTAGTTAATGTTGGCTTGGAAATGAAAGGTAAGCATTCAATGATTCTCATTAACTTTTTCAGTCACCTGAAGTTCTACAAGTTCACCTCTTGCCACCAAGCTAGATAATGAAATTCGTATATACTGACTCAATGCTTCATGAACAGAAAGATGAATCTGAAGACTAACTTATCAATAACTTTATGATTTAATATATTAAAAAGAAGGTAAGCTACTTTATTGACATGATTACTAAAAATGCTTTGAAAATTTCTTCACTTTATATTAATGTTAGTTTTGGTGGAGGACATGGATGGCCTCAAAACATCTTTAGGAATTCAGATTTTGAATTTTATTATAATTATTCTGGTGTAGATAGTGACATTATCACCTCTTGTCCATGCGAACTCTGTGTGTGTAAATTACAGTATTTCTGTAAAGCAAGGTGTGAGAAGTATACAATTCTAGTAGACTGTAGAAAACCCTTTGCAGCCCGAGGTCCATGTAGGCAAAATATGTGTCAGATTGGTAACTGAACATGCTCACAATCTACCCATTTTTATGAGTGACTTTGATAGATGATTCCTTTTTAAAATAAATTCTATTAAATTCAATTTTTCTTTTATAATTTTTAATAAGTAATAAATATATAGCAATGTATTTATCTGCTCAGAAGTTTATTTCCTCAAATTCTCATTTAAACCACTGGTTACCATTCTGTGTCCATTTTATCAACCTTGAAGTTCTTCTGTATAATGATTGACTACTCTCTGTAACGAATTATTCAGCAATTCTTCTACATAAGGATTTACACTGAGAACAAATAATGATTCTGAATTTAAGTTAAAGGTTTTCTTTCTTGGATAATACAATTTGAGGACATTTTATTTTATTATAATTTTCCTCATTTTTATATCACAATATAATTAACTTGCATTAAAACTGTCCAGAAAATAACCTATTTCATAGCAAAAGTACTTTATTTCAGTCAGGATCCAGATATTAGCATAAGAAGAAATAGAGCTTTTCTCATGATTTGATTAACAATGCATAATTACAGAAAATGTCTTTTTCTAGCTGTCGCTAATCAGGCAGTCTAGTTTTGAAGGTCAAAGGAAGAAAATGATAGAAGTCAGCAAATCAGTCAATTTGGTAACGGTAGCCACAAAGGTCAAGTATAATTATAAAGTGGTAGAATGAATCTCAAGTGTAATTTTAATATTTGATTCTCTGCATTTAAATTAATATATGTTCATGACAATATTGATAATTCAGGCATTAATTAGTGAACAACTCTCTATGAGATGTGGTCATAGGGTTTTGTGTTCTTCCATTGCTAAGGAAAATGCTAAAGTTTGTTTTCAAGTGAGTAAAATGTACTTCTGAGGGTGGATTTGAATGAATGAGGATCTCAGATTTCAGTCTAAGCTCACAACTAAAATCATAGTTTGTGACGAATGTATGAAAGGTAGGGATAAACAGATATTTCAAATTATGTTAATAGCTATGTACTCCAATGTAT
>CABHPQ010174154.1:0-36534 GCA_902168405.1 Peromyscus aztecus | reverse complement strand
CTTGATTGGCTTTGAAAATTATAAATTTATAAACTCAAGTTCCAGTTGCTCTTGGGATACTATCTTACAAGGACACCAACGTACAGTAAGGCTCGTTAAGGAAGGGAATGGCTCAGTTGCCTTTAGCCTACTGGCTATGGGTGAGATAGGACCTCTGTTGGTCTTTTCTGTATCAAACACACAGATTGCAAGCCCAGTGCCACTTTGAGATCTTTGGCAGCAATTAGCTATGCAGTTCACACACGATTGAGCCTGTATGATAATGAGTATTCAGAACCGGGTAATGCCTGGGGGCCACTCACCAACCTAAGACAGAGCACCTGTGTGGCCTGTGCAGGCGTCTCCATGATGAGTAAGGTGACCTGCTGACGTCCCAAGCAACCCAAGTCAGAAGCTCATTTTTTAACAAAAGGGGGACCTGTAGGGCCCTGGCCCCCGTTTTGGGTAACTATTGCCTTGCTTGCTGACCTTGACCTTGATATCCTCCCTATGCTAATTCCCTGCCAGGTTCCACCCTCCAGAATGCTTATGGGAAGTTCCTTGTCTGTGTATCCTGAATAACGGGCGTTAACAGATTAGAAGCAAGATTGTAAAACATCAGTAGTGAACTTCTGCCCTCCGGGGTCCTCCTATTGTGCTATAAGCCTGTATTTAAGATCTCCTCCCCCCTTCAATAAATGACATTCGGCATTTAAAATATATATATATAATTGAATGAATACTGTGAATGTAATCTATGAATACCACAAATGTGATTAATATCATGAGTGTAATTAATGAATATCATGAGTGTAATTTAAAAAATTAAAAAATAAAAAAAAGAAATTAAACAAACAAAAAAAAGAACTGAAGGTGTCACCACATGATCATGCAGTTGCAGGAATGGTGTCAGCGAAAGGTATTGTAGTGTAGATAAATAAGGAAACCTCAAATTGAATCCTAACTCTTTCATTTAGTAAATAGAGCTGTTCACATCTAACATCAGAAATCAGTTTTAGCCTGCCCATCTGCACAGTACATACGACCCGTTCCCAAATCACCTCCCTGTGATTGATTCCTAACTCAAGGAATCAATAAGTGCAGTAAATTCTTCTGAAAATAATTAAAATCCAAGATTATAGTTATAGTAAGAAAAATTAAAACAAGTTAGATTACACTCAAACATAAAACAAGCATTGCATTTTTCTGTCTCATTTCAGTAATAAATGTTATTCTAATATTTATCATAAAATATAATTTTTCTCATAATTCATCTAGGAGACAGAGTAATGACACTCAAAAATGTTCACCAAATAACCATCATTTGTACTGTGTCTGTGGCATGATTAATAAGCAGCCAATTATGGCTAGAGAGCTAAGGAGATCAGAAAAGGAAGAAGTAAAGATGGTGGTGGTGGGCAAAGGCATGCAGGATAGATATCTGGATCCACTGAGATTCTCACTTCCGTCAATGATTGATGTTTTCATTTAAATGAAATAACTTTAGTTGCATTATTTTTATTTGGAAACAATAAGCACTGACACACTAAATAGCACAAACCTCTTCTGCTAAACCATTTATTAATATTGCTTATTAACTTCTTCCTCATTAATTTATTGACTATTAACATCTTTCATTGTTTTATAATGAACTGAATTTAGAAGAAAAGTAAAGACAAAGCATAAAGAAGTTTGTATGTACACATGTGTTTTTAAATAACATTTTTGGTCCAATGACCAATAACATTTGAAAATGAGATGAAGGAATGTTTAAAGATAAACTGTAAAAGAAATTATCAAAATTTCAGATGCAGCATTATGCTGTGGTATCTAGGGGGCAATTTGATATTGGTGCTTTATAGAGATTAGGTTAAGCACAATAGATTTTACTCGGCATAATTAGCTTTGCACTGTTAGACCCATAAATAGCCCTTCAGCCCTAGACATGAGGTAATTTTGACTTTGTCTTAGGGCTGCAACTTGTGCTTCTGACCCCAGGTGACCTTCAGTAGAGGACCAAAGCCAGCACATATGGCCAGCCTTAGCGTACACACTGCACCAGATTGACCTTGAGTTGTGTGAGCCAAGGGCCTCAGCAAAGAAAGGCAGCTTCCCTGGCAGGTGTGGGGCCTCGGGCTGCAGGCTCTGGTAGTTTATTACCATGCAGGAACAGTCTGGCTTGGTGTCACTTGCTACAAAAGTAGGGTTATTACTTGCATCTACAGAGCAGGCAGCACCATTACGTGGGGACTGCAGACACCAGACACCAGAGCGCATCTCAGGTCTCTTGCTGTGGGTGGCAATAGGTGTCCATCTTTCTGCCTTTAGAACACAGCCTCAAACTATTCAAAATTTAACCCTTTCTATGTGTTAATCCAAAAGCTCAATAATAGAAAGATGCTGAAGAGCGTTAGTGTGCACTTTAAAATGATGGTTATGGTAGCTGGGCATGTGGCTATCACAGTGCTTAAGAAATTTATGACATGGAAAAGACAGCCATTGTGTACGCTGGAGAGGAACACAGGACTGGAACCCTGGCTCTCACTGTAAACTGTCTGGCCCTACACAATCCCTACAAACACCTGCCCTCCTGCCTCCAGATCAGGTTCAGCCCAGCAGTCTTCAGAGAGCAATTTTCTACTGGTTCTGAGGTAAATGCTTTTATAGACGGCATGTATTTTTAGACACTAGCAATTCCATTTCAAGGATTTTTACCCCTGTGTATAAGAGCCTGCTCAGAGAGCACCTTAGAGTCGGTGCTGTTCAGTAGAGCCGGTCTTCAGGGCTGAAGTGCTCCAAGTGAAATGGGAGTCAAGAAGATTAGAAAACATTGGGTGGGGGGGAACAAGCATTCTGAGCACTGAGTGAGGAAGCTGCTGCCCTTACATAAGACAAAGACGCAAACATTGCTTCAGTGCTGCCCTTCTTAAGAGATACGTGAACGACACATCTGGACTCCTGTCCTCCCCCACAGCCCTGGTCATGGTCAGCTTCACTTGGCTTAGAATCGTCTATGTGATAGACAATTGCTATGATTTCGTGAAAGCATTTTCAGACAGATTTTATTGAGGACGGAAGACTTACCACGAATCTGGGTGTGAGCATCTCGTGGGAGCTCACATTGAATAAGGGAATGGTTAGCAGACTGAGCTTCAACATTCATGTCTCTGCCGTTCTCACCGCCAATCCTTCTCCACCATGGCTGACTGCAGCCCTTCAAAACATGCGCCAAACCAAACATTTCCATCCTTCTGTCTCCTTTGGTGGGTATTTTGCCCGAGCAATAGGAAGAGCAACCAGGAAATTGGCACTGATGAGTAAGGTCATTGCTGCGTTAAATCTGACTGGACTCATGCACTGTGGGAATGGGCTTGTGGGAAGAGTGTGGAAGAGTTAGGCTCAGCAGTCTGGGGAAGCTCTGCAGTTTGTAGCTTAGTCGGCCGTTCTTACGGGCATTGAAGACCGCAATGCTAACCAGAACACAAGCAGTGAAGGCCCAGTTGGTGTGGTTTCAGAAGAGAACTAGGGCTCTGTTGGGAATGAGCGTAAAGGCTGTTCATGGTACATGCTGACAAAGAGCCTGGCTACATTCTGGTTTTGTCCTGAAAATCTGAGTAAAGCAAAATCCAAAACAAATCAACTAACTCATTGAGATGGAATTTCCAGACAGCTTAATGTCCAAACTGCAGCAGGGTTACTACTTACTGTTCTTAGTGTCCACGGAGATAAAGAGTAAAGAAAACGGGAGAAAACAGCTGCAGCAAGAGCAAAACCTTGCAGTGTGGGGGAGAAAGGAGTATGAAATTTAAAGAAACAGACAAGGCAAATGTAGACGAAGCAGATGTAACTGTGGCACACATTAATGTCACCAAAGAGAAATAACCCTGTCCTCCATTGGGGCAATAGGAAAGATGCCATGAAGGAGAGACCCCAGACTCAGGAGACCCCAATTTGTGGCAATGCTAATGTACCAGAAAGCACAGAGACAGTAAACTGGGAACACATCTGGAGGCACTGACAAAGACAGGAAAGTACTTTGCTAATGTTAACCACCAAAGTGCACTGTGGCCACCACAGGTAAGGTGAAGAGGGGCAGGTGACATCTCAGGCTGATGGCATCATTGCGTCAATGCATTCAAAATGTAAGACTGACAGGGTTTGGGGGGTTCTAAAAAGTGGCAGAAGCCGGTGTGAAGTCTGAGGACATTCATCAAGTCAAGGCTGTGAAGTATCTACTGAGAAAACCTGCTGGTGTGGAAGAGAGATGTCCCTCTGTCTGCGGGACCTGGGGCTAGAGGAGCAGGGCTGTCCAGGCTTGTTGGACCCCACAATCTCCAGGTGCCATGGGATTTCAAGGTTTGGTGCTAGACTTGCTGTGTGCCCATGCTCCCCTTTGAAACAAGAATGTTTAACTCTGTGACATTGCATATTGGAAATATATGACTAGGTTTGCATTTCAGAAGAGATTTTTGGACTTTTCAACAGTGTTGAAATTGTTAATACTATGGGCAGTTTTGAAGCTGAAATCAATATATTTTTGCATTATGAGATATCCATTCTGAGGGCCAGAGGTAGAATCTTACAAAAGTGATGTTAGACATGGACATATAGTTAGGTGGATAGGGAGGCAGGGGGTATCTTAGAGGAGTTGGGAATGGGAAAAACATGATCAAACTATATTGTATGAACAAATTTTAAATGAAAAAAATGTTATAATTAAAATAAATAAAAGTGATGTGTTGGGTGTCAAGTCAACAAGGTATGGACTTGTGATACTTCATCATCAAATTGGTTCTTTGTAGGAATATGTAGGAGTTACACCTCTGAGCAAGTATGTGAGGGCATTTTCAGAGAGACTTAACTGAACAGCAAAAACGTGACTGCATGAGAGTGGTACTAACCCATAGGCTGAGGTTCTCAACTAAATGGAAAAGAAAGAGTAAGTGACCGCAGCATCAGACTCATCTCTGTGTTTTCTGTTCATAGAGACAGTATCTCCAGGGGCCATCAGCTTGTTCTTCTGCACCTTCCAACCATCATAGACCATGACCCTCAAACCATAAAGCCAAAGCAAATCCCGCCCTCCTCACATTGTGTTGTCAGGTACCGAGTTACTGCAGCTAGTAAGGTTGCTAACACAGCCTAGAGAAAAAAATGTAGCATCTGCTAGGGCTTTCCTACCAACTATCATAGCAGATCATGGATTCCAAGAAGGTAACTCGACTGGCTTGTGGCAGAGGAGGCAGAAAGAGTGTGAGAGCCAGAGGAGGAGAAGGATGCCAGGAGAACAAGGTCTTCCAAATCAACTGAGAGAGGCTGGTATGGACTCCCAGAGATTGAAACAGCAAGCACAGCTCTGACAGGGGCTGTACTAAGTCCTCTGAGTACGTGTCATAGCCTTCAGTTTAGTGTTTTTGTAAGACTCTCCAGGGTGTGAACCAGTGGGTCTCTGGTTCTCCTGCCTGCTCTTGGGGCTCTTTTCCTTCTGTTGGCTTGCCTTGTCCAACTTCAGTGTGATGACTTTTGCTTTATCTTATATTTTATTTTTTTCTGTTTGGTTGTTATTTCTTAGGAGCCTTTCTTTTCTAATGAGAGACAGAAAGGGAGTGAATCTGGATGGTGGGGAGGTACTGGGAGGAGTAGAGGGAGCAGGAACTGTTAATCAGGATATATCATATTAGAAAAGAATCCATTTTTAATAAAAGAAGAAAAATAAAAATTGATTAAAAAAAAAAAAAGAATGTCTGAGGACCTTGAGGATATGGCACCTTCGTGGATGAGCTTGCTGAACCTCTCTTTACTCAGGTGTGGTGTGCTCCTCCATCTGAACCCAGAGGGATAGAAACATTAGGAAGGGTCATTTTGAGTCTTACATGTACGCATACATAAACAAATGAGTATAGAAGCATATATGGTGTATAAATGTGTGCTAAAATATACCCATGTGCCACGTGTGTGCAACTGTGAGAGCATATATTGATATATAGCATAAGTACACTTGCATGCTTATACACAAATGCTACATATAAGCCACATGCATAAACATCCATGTATGCATTCATATAAATGTGAAACACATTGTTTTTTTCTATATTGTGCATTGTTAGCGATAGTTACTGATTTTTCTATATTTCCTTCCTGTCTGTACTTTAGTTAGATAAAAAGTGTTCGAATGACCAAAGCCATTTGTTCCCACAGTTTCTATGCTGCTTTCTCCTCCTTCCCATGTGTTTCTATTTCTTGGGCACAAGATGTCTTCAAAAAATACTGAAGGCTCATTTAAATGTATTTATTTTGTCCTAATTATTTACGTCTGGTCACTGGTTGTATAGTGTGACCTACTTGAGAGCAGTACACATATCTTAATTCAAGGTTGGTATCCTTCACCCCTAACAGCATACCATACAGTGACCCCCTCAGTTCTTCACTGATGTTATGATTCCCCCTGATAAAACTGTTTCCAAGTAATTGAGTTGTAAATTTTTGGAGCAGTTGCAGAATATGAGGGGAAAACAACATATGCAGATGCAAGCACCGAGGTAATTCCACGCAGGGGCCATGCGGTCTATCAAGAGGGTTATCACAGAAAACCTTAAACAAAATCACATTCCTTGTAACAGCCAATTTAGACCAGGCTTCGGTGAACTACTGTTGCTGCGAGGTAAAAATGAAGAGATCTTGTTTGAAATCAAGGCCAGGCATCGTGATTACAGATTCTCTTTGTGAGACTGGAATGTACTTACTGCTTCCTCAGAGGCAGAGCCAGCATCTCCTGCCCAGTCAACAAAGCCCGTTACCTCGCCAGTTGGGAGACTGTGTAACACAGACCGCAGATGTGAAATCTTTAGACTTGCTTTAAGTTTGAGGGTCATACACATCAAGTTCCAGAGAGGTGTACTCTCTCCCATCTCTCAGAGTTTCTCCCAGCAGCTGACGCCAGCCTGCGTGCATAGTTCTGATTCTCTGTCACAAGATTCTGATTCAATTGACCAGAGAGGTCATTGAGCATCTAGTGGTTGCATCATCCTCTGATCAACATAAGAATGAAAATAAAATACTTTCGAATATGGTGACTCTGTGTTGCTTTTCTCCTGGAGATGGCTGCAGACTCCCCTGTAACTGCAGGGTTTTAGAATGCTCAAATGCAGGCAAGCATAATACAAAAGATTACTGTGAATTGTAAAGCTATGCAATATAACCATATTACTTCTAAGTCCAAGTCTCATTATTTAGCACACAGAAAACATTTAGCATCCAAGAGAATACACTGATTCTTTTTTATATAAATATGTTATATTTTATAATTAATCTAATTTTATATATCAGCCACAAATTCCCCTGTCCTCCCTCCTCCCACCCCCCAACCTCTTCCCCCAATCCACCCCCTATTCCCACCTCCTCCAAGGCAAGGTGTCCCCTGGGGAGTCATCCCAGCCTGGTAGATTCAGTTGAGGCAGGTCCAGTCCCCTCCTCCCTACACCAAGGCTGAGCAAAGTGTCTCAGCATAAGCCCCAGGTTCCAAAAAGCCAGCTCATGCACCAAGTACAGGTCCCAGTTCCACTGCCTGGGGGCCTCCTAAACAGTTCAAGCTAATCAACTGTCTCACTTATCCAGAAGGCCTAGTCCAGTTCCATGGGGGCTCCTCAGCTATTGGTTCAGAGTTCATGTGTTTCCACTAGTTTGGCTATTTGTCCCTGTGCTTTTTCCAATCATGGTCTCAATATCTCTTGCTCATATAATCCCTCTTCTCTCTCGCCGATTGGAATCCTGGAGCTCCATCTGGGGCTTGGGCATGGATCTCTGCATCTGCTTCCATCAGTCACTGGATGAGAGTTCTATCATGACAGTTAGGGTTTTCGGCCCTCTGATCACCAGAGTAGGTCAGCTCAGGCACTCTCTAGACCATTGCCAGGAGCCTATAGTGGAGGTATCTTTGTGGATTTCTGGGGACCTCTCTAGCATTCTGCTTCTTCCTATTCCCATGGGGTCTTCCTTTATCATGGTATCTCTTTCCTTGTTCTCCCACTCTGTTCCTGATCCAGCTGGGACCTCCTGCTCCCCTAAGCTCTCTTTTCCCTGACCCTTGCCCTCCATTACCCCCTCACCCCCAGTTTGCTCATGTAGATCTCATCCATTTCTCTGTCATTGGATGATTCCTGTGTCTTTCTTAGGGTTCTCTTTACTAGGTAGCCTCCCTGGAGTTGTGAGTTGCAGTCTGGTTATCCTTTGCCTTACATAGAGTATCCACTTATGAGTACTTATGAGTGAGTACATACCATGTTTGTCTTTCTGAGTCTGGGTTACCTCACTCAGGATGATATTTTCTAGTTCCATCCATTTGCCTGCAAATTTCATGCTGTCATTGTTTTTCTCTGCTGAGTAGTACTCCATTGTGTATATGTACCACATTTTATTCATCCATTCTTCAGTTGAAGGGCATCTAGGTTGTTTCCAGGTTCTGGCTATTACAAATAATGCTGCAATGAACATAATTGAGCAAGTGCCCTTGTGGTATGATTGAGCATTCCTTGGGTATATGCCCAAGAGTGGTATAGCTGGGTCTTGAGGGAGCTTGATTCCCAATTTTCTTTTTTTTTTTTTTTTTGGTTTTTCGAGACAGGGTTTCTCTGTGTAGCTTTGTGCCTTTCCTGGGACTCACTTGATAGCCCAGGCTGGCCTTGAACTCACAGAGATCCGCCTGGCTCTGCCTCCTGAGCGCTGGGATTAAAGGTGTGCGCCACCACCGCCCGGCAATTCCCAATTTTCTAAGAAAACACCATATTGATTTCCAATGTGGCTGTACAAGTTTGCATTCCCACCAACAGTGGAGGAGTGTTCCCCTTGCTCCACATCCTCTCCAAGAGAAACTGTCTTCAGTGTTTTTGATCCTAGCCATTCTGACAGGTGTAAGATGGTATCTCAGAGTCATTTTGATTTGCATTTCCCTGATGACTAAGGATGTTGAGCAATTCCTTGTCTTTCAACCATGTGAGCTTCTTCTGTTGAGAATTCTCTGTTTAGCTCTATAGCCCATTTTTTAATTGGACTGTTGGGTATTTTGATGTTGAATTTCTTGAGTTCTTTGTATGTTCTGGATATCAGCCCTCTGTCAGATGTGGGGTTGGTGAAGATCTTTTCCCATTCTGTAGGCTGTTGTTTTGTCTTGTTGACAGTATCCTTTGCCCTACAAAAGCTTCTCAGTTTCAAGAGGTCCCATTTATTAATTGTTTCTCTCAGTGTCTGTGCTACTGGTGTTATATTTAGGAATTGATCTCCAGTGCCAATGTGTTCAAGACTACTTCCTACTTTCTCTTCTATCAGGTTCAGAGTAATGTTATGTTGAGGTCTTTGATCCACTTGGACTTAAGTTTTGAGAATACACTGATTGTTGTGTCATGGTCTTCCTGGGCACCATATCCCCCAAATTTGGTAGTACAGTTCTTTGCTTTCACCATATGCCATGGTGGACTATAGGTCTAGAATTTTGCCCTGGTAACTATTCCTGGATTCTAGAGCCATTCAGGAATCACAGCTTTGTGTGTTTCTTTTAATGCTACTGATGAACCCTTTTCACTCCCACTGACTAGATTTTATGTTCGACCCAGGAGCAGTAGAAGTGATACTCAAGCTGAAAGCACCGGATCCTTAGCTGTGTTTCCTGACTGTAAACCATGCTGGTGAAGTTACCTTTCCTGGTGGTGGTGAGGGAACCAGGGACCTATCACAACAGTAGTTTATGTGATAACATAGAAGTGTATTGTTGAGTAAAATACTGCTGTGGAAGCTGAATAACCCTGTGGTGTGTTAAGTAAACCTAGAGCTTGAAAGAGCCTTTCTTGTTAACATGAAGAGCAGAGCAGATCTGTGATGCTGATGAAAACCGAAGGCAAAGTTGCCATAAGAAACAGGTGAAATCAGAGGAGTGCCCTCCTCCAGATTCACGTTTATCTCAGACATACAGACACTGTTCGAGTATCTTCACAAGCTGTGGATGTCCTTGTGGTGCCCCGTGTCAGTGTTTGATCGTTCCCTCCACAAAGACTGTTAGCTAAACATTAAGCAGAGTATAATTTACATTAAAAATGATAGTAAATAACACACAACTTTTTGTATGTCTGAGTAGGGGCATTTACATGTATTCATGCTAGGGTGTGCATAAATGCATAGATGTACATGCATGTAGGACAGGGCACTTTCCCTGCTTACAAATGACCCAGATAATTTCCTAAGAAGTGAAAGCATGAGGGGACTAGAGGGAGAAAGAGATCAGGGCACAAGAGAAGAAGACAATGGGGGTAAGCGAAGCACATTTCAGACAGAAATGTATGAAGCTATAGTGAAGCCCATTGTAGAATGAATACAAGCTAATATTAAAACTAAGACAATTAGAAAATGTTGACACACTATTATTCATTTAGTTCATATATGTTTATTACATATATGTATATTCTTAGTATTTACCAGATGTTAAAGAGAAACGTGTTCTGCCCTGTTAGCCCCCTTCCCTGTGCAGTTAGGAGTGCATGTGACGTCAGTACTCTCCTTGCCCTCTGACCTCAGCCCAGCCCAGGTGAGTAACTTCGTTGTCACTGGAGGCAAGCCTGCCCACAAGTTCTCTTCTGTTCTTGTCTGCCATGAAACTTTTCCAGAATGTCCCTGCCAGACACTTTCCCTGCTCCAGTTGCCAAGGTAGGAAAAGCCTGCTTAATTTTTCAATATAATGAGACTCATTTGGCTTCCGTACAACCTCCAACTTGGCCTTGATTAACAAGGACAATGACATACTGGCCTCTGCTGCTCTCTTTCCCTTCTATTTATTCAGAACTCAAGTAGGGAGAGGAAATAAAAGCATCGGCTTATTGAAAGGGAGGAAGAGGGCTAGAGACATAGTTCACTGGGTTAAATGCTTAGCACACAAGCAGGAGGGCTTAAGTGTGATGCCCAGAATCCACAGAAAAAGGCGGGGTGTGCAGCTCATGCTTGTTATTCCAGAGAGAGACCGGCAGATCCCCGGACTCACTAGCCAGTCTTTCTCTGGTAGATCTTGTCTCTAGAAAACATGGTGGGTGGCAAGTAAGGAATGGTGCTGAAGTTAGCTTCAAGTCTAGACCAAAAGTGTGTGTGCATGCGCACGTGTGTGCACACCCTTGTATGCACATGTGTGTGTGCATGCACACACACACACACATACACACTTGAATGTACACAAATGTAGACACAAAAAGATAAAGAAAAGAAAAGAGATAAAGGATATATATTTGCTCTAATATTTTGTAAAGAACTTTTTGACCTCTGTCACAGTTATCTCCTTCTTCAAATAACATGAAAACAACATAACAACTTAGTGGTTAAAACCAATAATTAAGCCTAGCTTGGTAGCACATACTTGTAATACTAGCATTCAGCAGGATGAGGCAGGAGGGCAATGAGCTTGAGGCAAGCCCGGAATAATTAAAGAGTATACTGTTTCAAGAAACCAAAACCCAAAATAAAACAAATGTATTTCTGTTGGTCATGATTATTTACATCAATGGATGCTGCCTGATTCTAGGACAATGGTCAGGTGACTGGGGTGGTACCCACCTGCTGGTCCTTTAGCTGGCTATCTAGGCTGATTTGGAGGCCTGGTACCTCAGGTAGGATAGTAAGTGTTTGCAAAACTCCCAGTATAATAACTGACCATCAAAGGTACAAGGAACAAAGAGACGAAAGCAGGAGGTGGGCAAATCCAGGATTGCCTGTAATGCAATTTTGTGGTTACTTACAAAAAGAAGCATGTATTAGGTAACAGCAAAAGAGCCATGTCACGTGTAAAGGAGTTTTCAAAAGTGTGACTATGATGTACTTGTCTGTAGTAGGCATAATGTGCTCATGCTACAACTGGCATTTATCCCGTGAATGCCAGTGTTAGTTGGTAAGTGGGATAACAATGATGACCAAGATGGCTGCTCCTGTCAAGCTGGATCCCTTTGGTGAGGATTTAGCTGCCATTGGTAGGATGGCTCTGTGTTCTTTCCACCTGACTAGGTAGGACCCTTTCACACTGGAAGACTGGGGAATCTCATGACCTACTACATCACTGCACAGTATAAGGGTCTCGAGGGTTAGATTTCTCAGTGGTTACTGGCTTCTCCAAGAAGATCTGTTTCAAGAGATAACAATGTAGCATTTTGCATGACCTAGACTTGGAATCCTTAAAACATAAACATCATTTCTGGGGTTCAGTACATACATAGGGAAAATCCAGATTCAGTTTGTGAAAAACTAATGTGGTCACCCAACTCCCAGGAGCCTTGGTATATTAAGAATGTGTATGCAAGTGTGGGGGATTAACCACTGCTTGTTACATTGGAAACATGGATGTTTGTTCTAAGAAGCTTCATTTATTTGAAGGCTTATTAGAGAGAAGTATAATTTGTTCGCTTTACTTTTTAATGCTTGTCATTAAAGGTAGAAAATTATTCATCAATTTTATTCTAATTAAGCTCTGACTAAATACTGATTATGACTTCATTGAACTTATAAGCTGTTCAATGAATTTGAGTGCTTTCTTTTTCCATTTTGAAGAGTATCTGCTTTTCCTTGTGTGTTTTTCTTTAGTTAAAATAAATGATAAAAGACAAATTTTAAAACATAATACAACACATTTCTTCCACCATAGGAAATACTTCAAACTAAAAACCACTTATATGGCCAAAAAAAAAGATAGCAATAACAAATCCTGAGATGCTGCAGAAAATGCTAAAGTCAGGCCAGCATGTGACTTTCCTAGAGAGACATACAGAAATGTCTATTCATATAGAACAGAAACAGAGGGCAGTAATGCTTCCAAGTTTGGCTCAGGGAGCCAGTGAGTTTATCTGGGTCCCCATGAAAACATGGGTCAGAGGTTACTTTCAGAAAAATGGATTGACAAAAAGGCAACCATGTCATTGAAGACTCCTATCACTATGTGAATGATGACTCACAAAGCTGCATCCTTGGAAACTCACCCTTAGTTACCCTTGTCTGTTCTCTAGAACCCACAAGTCCACAGCTAGAGATTTGAGAGTTGTAAGTGAAATCTCAGGTGAGCATCTGGTGACCTTACTCTTCAGGAGAAAATATTAACAGCTCCAGCTCCTTTCCTGTGAACATACTAGAGTAATCGCTGGTCCATGGTGGCATTGCTGTACCCACAGGAAACAACCATATCACAACACAGGCAAGTGGGAAAAGCAATTTGGAGGGCTGAGTGCACAGAACACTCTTTCATGTGCAAGTGGACTTCTGGAAGCCAGTGTCTGCCATCTGGAATGGGTATCCAGGACAGAATTTGGTTTCTGTGTGGAGACAGAAGACAAGGCTTTATGAGGCAACTGAGATTTAGCAAAGATGGATAAAGTGGGTACCATGTTTTTAAGCATCAGCATTTTTTTCAAGAGTATGTGTCATGGTATTATACAGAGAAACAACAGAAAAAAGCACAAAATATTGAGTAGCTTTACACAGAGAAACACTTCTAGTTATTTAAAGCATGTATTTCTGATTGATGACTACCCCTCCTCCAGCAGATATTAAGAAATCCTCTATCCTTGCATCTTAAAATTCTGTGAGCTTGATCATGGAGCTTTCAAGGTCACCATGTCCATCTGCACTCAGCAGCCAAAAGACAGGGAAGCAAATGAAATGGTCAGTAACCAGATCCTTTTCACAGACAAGGGATGAAATCAACACACATACTTTAATCACACTCTAGGGGACAGAACTCAGGAGTGTGACTGGAGATAGCTGGACCATGGACAAAGGGCTAACTGTATGCTTGCTAAGCAGAAGACAGGGTCATCAAGCAGATAGCCAATCTCTGCCATATTTGGGAACTATAACTAGGAAAAGGCTTGATGTTGAGTACTATCATATGTTGCAACCTAATGTCGAATGGGATATAGTTAAGAGAAGAACCTAAAGGAATTTACTAAACCATAAGGACTCCATATGGTAGAAGAGGTTGAAGGGAATTCTTTGTGCCTCTCACTACATAAAGATGCAACAAGAAAGCACCAACAATACAGCAGAGTGAGTACATGCCACACACCAAATTTGATAAAGCCTTGACCTCAGACCTCAAAGTCTCCAGAGTTACAAGGAATACATTTCTGCTGAGAAAAAGAAAGAAAAAAAAATCGGGTATTTTGTATTAGCAGCCCAACAGACTTTCTACAGACCTACCTACAGACACAGAAACCTTAATATCCTTATTCCCCCTCCGTGTGAGTGTGTGTGTGTGTGTGTGTGTGTGTGTGTGTGTGTGTGTGTGTGTTGTGTGTGTGTGTGTGTGTGTGTGTGTGTGTGTGTGTGTGTGTGTGTGTAGGCATGTGCAGGTCACTGCAAATGGCTGGAGGTCAGAGGAGAGCATGGGACTGTTCTCTTTTCCCACCAAGTGGGTCCCAGGAATTGAACTCATGTCCTTAGGCTTGGTTACAAGTGCCTTCACATGCTGAGTCAGTTCATTGGCCCTTGTTTTCTCCTTATCTACAATAAGATTAATTCTAGAATCTTAGGAAGGGTTAAATCAATAAGGAGATTTGATGTCATGAGGCTTAAGACTATAAATGCCATGAAAGAATGCTATATTTATAAAATCTAACCTAGACTAGAATTGGCTCAAAACTTCGGTAAAAAGCTAGATTACCTGAAAAGTGCAGAATGAATGAAAAAGCGAAGCTGAAACAAAAGCATATATAACAGAGAACACAAAATTGAATTGTTGTCAGTGACCAAAAACAGTTGCTCACGGGGGCAGTGTGGTATCACAAGAGAGTACTATCTTTCTTAAGGAAATTATAAACTAAATTCTTTGTGGAAACTGAAACTATTCAACTTTGGTAATTATCCCTTTGAAAGTGGAGACACCTGCTAACTATGTATATTTATCTCACCTTGACTTCTGGGATTGGCCCTAATGTTGCTATCAGGAAGGGGAAGGTACTATTGAAATATTCCACTTCATCCTCTCAGCCCTCAAAGCTTAAGTTTTCTCTAGAGAGTCTCTTTTAATAGTGCCTACTGAAACAGCCATCCCCTCTTACAATAGGACTGACCTCAACAAGACCAGTTGTTTTATTTGTTTGTTTGTTTGTTTTTCCAGGGGCCAGTTTGCTAAGACCTCTGTCCCATATTACCCCAACATCCTATGTTGACTCATGTCTGGCTTCAATCCGGACTCTCAGGAAGTATGCCCAATCTGGTAGCCAATCAGGGTCCTCTCCAGCCACAAGCAGGAACTGTTCTTCCTATTTTCAGTCAAAAAGACCCCTGACACAGCAGACAGACAGACCCCTCACACAGCAGACAGACCCCTCACACAGCAGACAGTCTCCTGACATTGCAGACAGACCCCTGACACTGTAACCACGGTTGCTGACCAGATGTCATGAGCCAATCATAAAATGATGCCTGTACCAGTAAGGATCTATACCCAATCACTTCAAAGTACACTTAACCACAGCTGGAATTCCCCCTTGCTGTGCTTAAAAGGAGCCTATGAGGTTCTCTCAGGGTTACCATCTTATCATATGGCTGACCCCTGCATGCTGGAATATTTACTCTCAAGAAATAAACACTTGCTGATTGCGTACGGGAATGGTCTTTTGTGGGATGACTCAGGGACTCTAACACTTACATGTGTGGTTTCTCTTCAGAGCATAGAAATATTTGTACCTTCATATGTCATGAAAAATAACCTCCCTTTGTGCCCAGGAAGCACAAACAGTGTCAAAGACCTGGGACTCAGATCAAACAGTATCTCACATCTCAGACAAAATGAGTCTTTCCTGAAAACCCTTTCCCAAGGCGCCTGCAGATTTGTGGATCCCTAAAATAAACCAGTGATATTGAGGGTCCTGTTCTGTAAGAGACACTCAGAATTCCAGCTGCTTATTTTCTTAACCAGTGATCATCTGATCCATTTCCAAGGAACCATGGAAGTGTAATTCTGCAGCAATTCAAAGAAAAATGGCTGCTTAATTACCCAGAAGAATTTCCTAGAAATGCCTCAGGAATGACTTATCTTCCTTTGCTCATGATCCATAAATACCAAAACAATTGAAAATAAATGTCATACTGAAAAAAAAATTGCAGTGGGATCTCTGGTCACAATAAGGCACATCTCTGAAATAATTATTTGAATAAATCACCCTTCTTCACCACCCACTCCAGAGGTAGTCATCATTTTCACAGCTCAGTTTGCTATGCTGGTAAGACTTGAGAGTAAAGTGTAATTTAATTATTGTCTTTACTTTATCATGTGTGAATAATTGAGCCAAGGGAAATAAATGCCAGAAAACACCCCACTTGATCTGTTCAGCTAGTAACACCACCCCCCGCCACCCCCAGCCTAGTGTTCACTTTCCTTTGTGACAGTTTCATGCTATAAAAGAAATACTGGTTTAGGACTCAGATTTCTGTGATGCTCAAAATGAAACCCCTCCCTCTCCAGTTAGGACTGTTCCGTTTCTATATCTCATCTATAAAGTGCGAGTGGCAGATGATGGTAGTCCAGAGAGTCAACTATCCTGTTGATCTTTAATTCTGTTTTGTCCTGTTAAAGAGAAAGTTACTATGGATAAATGCTAAGGCAGAGCAGATGTAGGTCTGGGATGAACCAGACAGGAGAAAGAGAGAGAGAAAGAGAGAGATCAAAGTATCCAATTACCACATTTTTTAAAACAATGGTTTTTCCTTTAATCATTCATGAATAATTATGAACATAATCTTTAAAAAACTATTGTAGGATATTATTTTAAGATGTTTGCATTTGTTTTTTTCTGTGGAACATTTGTTTAATGATGAAAAGATGTGTTGTATTCTTTTGTGTTGCATTTGTTTAACTCTGTGAAGCTGTGATTCTTTGCCTGTCTAAAACATCTAATGGTCTAATAGAGAGCTGAACAGCCAATAGCAAGGCAGGAGAAGGATAGGCAGGGCTGGCAGGCAGAGAGAATAAATAGAAGGAAAAATCTGGGAGGAAAGGAAGAAAGAAGAAGAAAACAACATGAAGATGCTAAGGCCCAGCCACCCAGCCACACGGCCAGCCATGAAGTAAGAGTGAAAGGAAGACATACAGAGGTAAGAAAAGGAAAAATCCCAGAGGCAAAAGGTAGATGGGATAATATAAGTTAAGAAAAGCTGGCAAGAAACAAGCCAAGCTAAGGCCAGGCATTCATGAGAAAGAATAAGCCTCCATGTGTGATTTATTTGGGAGCTGGATGGCGAACCTCCCAAAAGAACAAAGAATCAAAAACGTAGAGAGTAAAAAAGCAACCAACAACAACTTATTTTTAAATTATCATTATATTTTAAAGTAAATTCTTCTCAGCTTGTCCACCAGCCTTTCTTAGCTCACAGAACAGTTTGCTCCCCACACTGGTAACTATTTGGGTAACACAGACCAACAGAATCAGCCAGCTCTGTTGTAAGTCATTCACTAGTCACGGCCCTCATCAGATGAGAGAGTGGGCAGGAGAACACTGTGGGAAATCTTACAAATGCACCACACAGTGCTCAACTGTATCATCTGCCCAAGGGAAGCATGTTCAAGCTGGGCAAGACAGTGAGTTTCTTTTGCTTTGTTTTTAAACTAAGTCCCAAAGCTCTCCCTCTAGGATCTGTTTACAACATTTAAAGAGATCAGCATGCATTCTTCTCTAGAGGAACCCTGAGTTGTTCTCTTTGTGGATACTCTTAGTGGTGTAAGGAAAAACATTTTGTTTCTGTTCCTGGAATGATGGGGATGGGAATGTGAACTGAAGTCCAGTGTGCACACAAATGCTTTATTTTACTCCAGGATGAATTTTAATGTTTCCAAGGTTTTGTGTAACTTTTAGTAAAGATAGCCTCTCCTAAAATGAAGGCATCACCTGTCACTTTTCTTATGACCTTTCGGGAGCAAGGTGATCTGCTTCAAGACAAATGAATATTTAACAGTAAGTGACAAGAGCATTATCTCTCTTACTGTGAGCTAATGAGGTCACCTTAAAGATGGCCCTCCATCACAAGCTTCATTTCACACATCAGTGCAACACAGGCTTCTCTGGAAAGAAAGCTGAACTAAAGATTTTTTCTAGAATTTCAAAGATATAAAATGGCACTGGTAATATCACGTACTTAATAGAAATTATGCTTTAAATGCTGAAACCCCAAATTCCTCTTGAAGTAATAACTCTTGAGGTCCCAGTGTGGTAGGAAACATGTGTGCCTACACATGTCTGTACATAAGTATATATATATATATATATATATATATATATATATATATATATATATTCTGTATACATATATTCTGGTGTTCACAAACATGTTTAAGATATGATTAATCCTATTTCAAAACTGCTGGAAAATTAGAATTTGAAAATTTTAAAGTCCTCCACTTCTTGCTGAGAGTATAGCTTAAATGAGGGGTTATACCCAGAACTACCTCATTCTGAAACCTTTCCTTGTTTCGCCCTTTGCTGCCCACAGCCTTCAGCACCAGCCACATGTTTGTAGCACTTGAACTGTGGCTTGTTCAAAGGGACAGTTTTCAGTTTAGTGCAAAAGAGTAAAGCATCTCACTAATCATTTCTATGTTAATCAATGAAGAAATTATAATATTTGAGTAAAATAAAGCACACTACTCAGATCAGTACTGGAAAGTTTTCAATGACCTAGTTTCATTCGGAGCTTGAGCTTTGTGTCTCTGGGCAGCAAGGCTGATCGGCAGCATTACATTTGATAAAGGTGTGTGAAATAGATTATACCCTACCCAGAGTTAATGTCTGAAAATGTCTATTGAAATTAAAAGTCTTCCCTTACTGAGCATATGCCATATGGGACAGTGGGACAGACTAGGAAAGAAGGAAAGAAGGATATACCCAAGGCCTTATTCAAATCCTCTATGATCCATTTCCAGAACTAGAAATTACCATCTCCACAAAGACACAAGTGGCAGTTTCCACATGTGATGGAAGGAGAGAGTTGAAGCTCCTCAGCAGCAGGAGGCAGGCAGGGAGCTGGGGCAACAGCTGGGAGTTTACACTGGGCTCTGCAGACAGGAGTGGGAGGGAGAGAGCAAACAGTCGATAACATTTCTCAGCCATTCTTCCAGATACGGGAGTGACCAGAATAGTTAGCTCACCACCCCCCACTGTTAATATATTTTGTTAAATAAGAGTACTTTTTAAGTACTAATTATTTGTTTAGTTTTGGGATATGTTGGGATAAAACTTCTTAAAGAAAAACTCATTGTAAACGAATAAAGCTATCCACTTCCTTAGTAAGAAGTCAGCCAACTTCATTAAAAGACAAGACCTGCACAAAACATGCCATTTATAGTTTATAGGTCAAAAACATATGGAATTGGAGAAATATTTGAAAATCCAGTTATGAGCTGGATATTGTGTGCTATGCTTGTGTGTGTGTGTGTGTGTGTGTGTGTGTGTGTGTGTGTGTGTGTGTGTGATTCTGGGAATCCAGCTCAGGGCTTCCTGCATGCTAGGCAGGCATTTCCTGAAGCTACGCCTCCTCACCTCAAAGGTATCCCAGTTTTATAGAAAATACTTTCTCTTTGTTACTTTGCATGTTGCTCTGATAAAATACTCTGCCTAAAACAACTTAAGGGAGAAAGAGATTATTTACAGCCTGAGGGTAAAATCCATCATGCCTGCTAAGTTCTTGGGAGGGAGTTTGAGATGGTTGGTCACATTGTATCCATAGGCAGGAAGTCAAGAGAGATATATCCACGGACTCAGCTCATTTTTTCCTTTTAATGTAGTCTAAGTCCCAGCCTAGGAAGTGCCCACAATGGGCAAGCCTTCCCACATCAATTAGTCTAATCAAGATAATTCCTATAGACATGTCTGGAGGCACTTGCTACAGGTGATTCTAAAGCTCATCAGGTTGACATTGAGGATAACCATTGCAGATCTATTTTTATCTTCTGGGAAACCCTCAAGGGCCAATTACCAATCCTGAGTGTTAGACCAATGAAGTGTTTATTAAGTATCTCAGATGGAATAGCACTCACTTGCTCTATTGTACAAAACATTTTTAAAATATTTACTGTGTCTCAATCAAATTGTAATAGCATACAGTATTTTGTTTCATTTTGTAGTAAAATTGGATTAGATTAAAAACAATTTGTGCAGTCTTTTATGTGAAGTTCTTCCTCCAATTTATTTATAAATTGGCCTATTTTCCCTTATTTGTTACTGAGGACTATACTTTTATCATTTGTAGATGGAGTCTATGTTTTCTATTGTCTTTTATTTCTCCTTTCAGGTACATTCTTCTAGTCCTTTTTATTGTCAACCATATTTTAGTTATATTAATGATAAATAAACATATTTTCTATATAAAGCCCAGAATTAGACTAAATTAAGTTCTCCCATGATCCTTTACTCTGAATTTTGTCCAGTTGATACCTATTGTAATGGCTTTATCTTAGCTTTGGGATCTGTGTTTTCTCCTAGTCCCTCTGGCCATGCTGCAAAGACACTTGGCGCTCATGTGTGAATTGCAAAATATTGTGTGTGTCAGAGGAACCTGGATCAGAGGTCTATGATTCCACTCATCTAGATTCAGATCACGAATAATAGACTTAGACTTTTACCATTAACCCTCGATATTGAAACCTATTCACTTTTTTTTTTCTTCTTAAGTACCAATTTTGCTTTTAGAATAGTCTCAGCAGTGATTGGCACATACTGGTACAAAATTTTGGAGGGCAAATACTTGTAAGAGCACTTTAAATCACATAAGCAAGGAAAGCAATCTTGTTAATCAAAGACACTGCAGCAAAAACGCACACCTCAAAGTCAACACAGGAAGCCCTATTATAACTTCGCTAAATGTTATCTCTGAAAAAGTTGCATTCATGGTGCTTAATTTACCTCAAATGCTTTTAAGAATAAACTCTCTTCTGCTGAGTTTATAGAATGTGGGAGGTAAGTAGTCCTTGGAGAGCATATTGTAACTTGTTATAACAGATCCACATCACTTTAAGATACACCTTCAGCATCTGTTTCAGCCTCTGATTACAAATGATGAAATTGACAATCATTCACACGTACTCCATAAAAAGAAAAGAGGTAATTAAGGAGATGTGTAACCTTTATTCAATGCAAAGAACACCTTCTCTTTTCTTTTGTACCTGGCTGTCTCGAGAAACCTTTTCCTCCCCACACCCCACCATGAGGTGGGGGCTTCTTTATGCTCACTGTAGTACTTAATGAGACTGCATAGATTAAAAACCAATTTGGAAAAATGCATGCATCTTCATTTCATATGGAATATGCTACCCTATCTCAGTAAAGGATATGGAATGTTTGAATGGAAGGGTAGGTAGGAGCCTGCCAAGTACATTACGGCAGAGAAAGCGTTTTGTACAGAATAACAGCACACTGATGTGCAGAGAATAGAGAGCCCATGAAGGAATGGGTTTAGTTTCCCTGAGACCAGAGTAATGTGCAGAAACAATGGACTAAGGAGAATTCCTTAAATCTGAAACCCTTGTGTATTTTGCTAAGGTACCTGCATCTTTGGGGTTACAAGAAGTTGGTTATGGAGCAGAAGAAGAATTTTTATATTTAATGAATTAAATTAAATATTTTTATTTTTATATTTTAATTAAATAATGAATTAAATTAAATTTTTATATTTAATTTAATGATTCTCCTCAAAGAGCAAGGAACGGGGTAAACACAATAAGTTTAGCATTCTTTTTCTTTCTTTACTTACTTATTTACTGGTTAATTCCTCTTCCCTCCTCTCCACTGTCCTGCCCTCCCTTCTCCCTCCCTTCCCCCTCCCCCTCTCCTTCCTCCTGCCCTCCCCTCCCCTCCCCTCCCCTTCCCTTCCTTTCCTTTGTCTTCCACACATTAAACTTAACCCGGGGCATTGCATATGCTTGGCAGGCACTCCACCAGCCATTTTTTACTGTGAAACAGGCTCTCACTAATTTACCCAGGCTGGCTTTAGAATTTGCAATCCTCCTGCCTCAGATACTTTAGTAGTTGGGACTATTTAAAGCATACACAACATCACGCAAGAGTTGCACTATGGATATTTAACTGAGTGCCTGAAGGTAAGCGAAGAGCTATGTCCAATTACTATGGTGGAGCTTAATAAATTCTGGTTAACCCATTCCTCACTCCAAGAAAAGCACTCTCCTCTAGAGAGGTTCATTTTTGCCCCTTGCTTTGGCCAGAAGACTACTTTGGTGAAGAGACTACTCCATCCCATCAAGGCATTTATAGACTGTGTTTATGTCATGTTCTAAGCCACCAACTTGTGTACATGAAGACATGAACACCACAAGAAAGGAAATTGCTTTAAGTCTGCTGTTTATATTACTATAAGAGCACTGTCCATTATATCACAATATGTGTGCATTTTCAAGATCCACAAGATCCTATCTCTGTTCTCATTATCAAGAACATAGTTTCCTCTTTAGGTGGGAGATGTGCTTTTTCCCACCTGGCCATTGCCTCACCTAGCCAATGATATGCATCTAAAAATGTTTCTGCTCATCTATTTAGAACCCCTTTCAAAGTCTACTTGTAGAAGTTGTATAGAGTCTCTCTGCTGAATTATGTGTAATACATTTACTTTGTCTAGATTTATTTTCTAACTTGAATTTTACTTTGTAGAGATTTTCATGTAGGTCATTATTTTGTTATAGTGTCTATACTTTACTAATCTACCTCACATATCTCTAGTAAAAGAGCAGATAAATTAAAATACATATGCACAGAGACTATGACCATTGGAGCCAAAGGTCACAACTTCACTCTTTGGCACTGGACACCATCAACACTTACATTTATTGTTTTTTTTAATCCAGTGTATATTGATGCAATCTTGTTTGCAGAAAGGAATGAATGTTAGAGCAACACAGAAAGAATGTATATAAAGATGTAAAAACAGTCATTTTTATCTCTTTATCAGTGAGCCCTTGGTGCACCCTCAGCAGGGAGACCCCATACAGTTGATACAGGAAAACTTTGAACGGGGTTCTAAAGGTACTAGCAGAAAAATTCTCAGACACACATTAGCAGCTAGGCTAGGTAGTTTTGCGGTTGTGGGGAGAAGCATCTCTGTGGATGACATCCAGCAATCTACCGTTCACATCGCATGTGATTTCTGCTTGAGGCCTGGAACCATGGGGAGCATCAAGGATGGATCAGAAGACCCTTCTTTTTTTTTTTTGAGCTAAGCAAATAATGAATAGTCCTAGCCTACTGAAATAACTGTCTAAATCTCTAGGACTTTCTGATATACTATGGCTAGGTAAAGTGGGAAATAGCAAAGGGGCAGCTGAAGGCAATGGACCCAGGGTGGCTCAGGGCTTCTTGCACTCAGTAAGATCTGCCCACCTCTTGGCTAGACCCTTTTATCTACAGGTGTATCAAATGCAACCAGCCTAGGAAAGCTTCAAGATGAGAGTGACTGAGCTTTCCTGACAGACAGTTGCTTCCAGAAGGCTTGTTTCCACAAGAAACAATTACTGTGATAAGCTATGAACCCAGCCACGTTTCTTCCCTGAAGCCAGAGAAGATGCCTCAAGCGGTGAGCAAGTGAACTGGCTGTTTCTCAGTCTCAGATTTTGGTGTGATAAGGTCAGAATTCTGAAGGACCTGCCTATCTCAGCACTAAAAGATGTTTATGTAGGGATGACTCAGAGGGACAGTGTTCAAAGAAAGAGGAAGATAGAGATCATGCTCATTCTTGCCAGACACAGGATACTCTTGGGCAGTGACAGGCACATTGGTAATCACGTTTTTCTTTTTACCCAGAAGATTATTAAGGTAAAATGATAGCCAAATTCTCAGAGATAAAACATGGGTCTAGTGGACAAAATTCTGGTTTATTCTTCACTGGAGACTTTAGGCAGAGAGGCCAAGGAACAGACTTAGTAAGGGAGGGACTTCCCTCCTTGTACTCTGTTCCCTTTCTCACAAGGAGCCTCAGATTCTTTGTCTGAGTGATTGACACCTACTTTCCTGTGTTTCTCTCCCATTTTTGTGATTCTCAATCAGAATCTGTGACAAATTCCGTCTTGTTTTTATTCTTCTGCACACTGTAGAAATTTTTTTTATCTTCTTTTACCTTAAATTTCTTAAAACTGTAATGAGAGTATAAAGGGTTGAACAGGCAGATCACAGATGTGGCTTAGAACAGTGAAAATATTCCTTATAACTTATGACACCATAGGAGTGGATACAGGTACAAATTTTCCCAAATCCACACAAAGCAATAACAACTGTGAAGTTTCATGCAAATTATGGGGTTTATGTAATCACAGAACATTAATGTAGGGTAATAAATAACAGCAATGTTCCCACTCCACAGAGGCTATTGAGAATGGGGGACTGTATATGTGCATGGGCATATGTGTATAAGGTGTCTGGGAACTGATCTGGGAAGATGTAGACACAAAGACAGAATGATACTGGAACAAAAAAAAATGCACACACCAATAGAACACAATAGAGGGTCTAGAAACAAAACCACACAGCCTTGTACACCTAAGTTGTAACAGAGATGTAGGAAATATACCCTAGACAAAAGACAACCTATCAGTAAATTGTACTGGCAAAAATTGATGCCTACTTTCAAAATAATAAAATTAGACCCATGCCTATTTCTTCTCACAGAAAATAAATTCAAAGTGAATCAGCAGCCTTAATTCAAAACCTGAAACTGCTAGAATAAAATGTAGGGGAGATACTTCAGAATACAAATATGTGAGAGAATATACTGAATAAAACCCAGGAGCAAAGCACATAGGCCTAAAATTGACAGGTGGGACTGCATGAAATTTAAAAATTCCTCATAATGAAAGAAATTATGTAACACAAATCTTAAAAGGTCTTACAATTAAAACAAAACAAAACAAAAAACCCAGAGCCAGATATTGGAGTGAAAACTGACAGATCAGAGAAACAGAACAAGCCACAGCCAACCTCACCCCACCAGCTTCTTAGCTGATCCTGTTTCCATCAGAATAAAAACCTCTGAATCCTCACCCCTGAGGGTCTCAGTTGAATTACTGCTTAGTTTCTGTCTCCTCATGCCTTATATACCATTCTCCACCCAGCCATGTCACTTTCTGGGATTAAAGGTGTGTGTGCTTTCCAAGCAAAGACATGAGATCTCAAATGCTGGAATTAAAGGCATGTGCCACCACTGCCTGACTCTGTTCCCAGTGTGGCCTTGAACTCATAGAGATCCAGAAGAATCTCTGCCTCCCAAGTGATAGGATTAAGTGTGTGTGTCACCACTGTCTGGCCTCTATGTCTAATCTAGTGGCTGGCTTTGTACTCTGATCCTCAGGCAAGCTTTATTGGGCTACACACTATATCAGCACAAAATTATCATCAGGGTGTAAAGATAGACTACAGAAAAAGAGACCATCTTTGCTAACTGTTCTTCAGATAAAGGGTTAATATCTAGACTATATAAATAACCGAGAATTTCAAAGTTAAGCAAAATGCTAACCAGTAAGTTAACTGAGAGTTTCCAAAAGAAAAACATACAAGTAGGTAGCAAGTACTTGTTAGTGTTTAACATCCTATTAGCCATCAGGGAAGTGAGAATTAAAATTACTTTGAGATTCTATCTTATCCCACTAAAAGTGGATAACACACACACACACAAAAATCAAGCAAACCAGCAAAAGGAATGACAATAAATGCTAGCAAGGATGTAGGAAAACAACAAAATATCTCAAGAATGGCCTCTATTCCAGCTGATAATATTCTTCCCCCCTGAAATCTCCTGAGCCAGGCCTCCACAGTCCCCATTGTTTTCAGCACAACTGTCTTCCAAGCTTTCATCAGAATTGTCAATTAGACCTTGATTACAGCATTCAACCACTTTCCTAGTCCAAATTCTCAGTCTTCTGTATTTCTCCATAAAACAGCATGATCAGGCCTGTTGCAGAAATAGCCCCCTCCTTGGTACCTACTTCTGTCTTAGTCACTTTTCTCTTGTTCTAAAGAGTCACTGTGATCAAGGGAACTTATTAATAGAAATAGTTTATTGGGTCTTACAGCTCCAGGGAGTTATAGTCCATGGAGAATGACGGCAGGCAGGCAGGCATGGCGCTGGCGTAGTAGCTAAGAGCTCACATTCATAACTGCAAGTAGGAGGCACACATACACACACACACACACACACACAGAGAGAGAGAGAGAGAGAGAGAGAGAGAGAGAGAGAGACAGAGAGAGACAGAGAGAGACAGAGACAGAGACAGAGACAGAGACAGACAGACAGACAGAGACAGAGACAGAGAGACAGAGAGAGACAGAGACAGAGAGATAGAGAGAGTTAACGGGGAATGACCTGGGCTTTTGAAACTTCAAAGTCCATCTCCAGTGAGATTCTTCCTCCAGCAATGCCACATCTCCTAATCCATATAAGAAACCTCACCACTAAGAGACGAAGTATGAGTCTCAGGGCAAGCATTCTCATTCATACCACCACAAGGATGGCACATCCAATTTGAAAACTGTAAAATTCACAATAGAGATGGAAATAATGTTGAAGTTTGTTTTTTTTCTGCTAGTTATATCTAGGGGTAGGAAGTGTGGGTAGGGGTCTACATACTCAGAAGCCTTCAGTGCCAAGTGACATGTAAACAGACCTAAATGGCAGTGTCTTACTCACATCAGAGAAGGTAAAGAGAGAAGGCTAAAAGGGCTGACTCGTGTAAGATTTGAGCCTGGGAGAATGAAGAATCTGCTGGTAACATTTCAAGCAAGTCACCTGTGGAGTGCCCGTTCCTCACAGCCAGGCTCGGGGATTCTCCTCTCCTCACAAACCAGGGCCTCTTCAAGCTTTCTATGCAAAGGTGAGGAAAGGCATGGCAGCAGACCTTTGGAAAATTACCTTAATTATGTTCATTGAAGTCAGAGGTCATGAATTCAACCCGGGCAATCCTGAGTTTACTTTCTTCTAGAAAAGTGTCAAAAGTACCTTTAATTATTTTCTACATTTTCAGGGGAGACAATAACTTCCTGAGAGGTAAGTATTAATTCTTTGATGGGAAAATTTTGTTTTACTGTCCAGTGGAGCCTTGTAGGCAGGGAGGCCTAGAAATGGATCAATAGAGAACAGAATTCCTCCCTCACACTATGTTTTCTTTCTCACAAGGAACCTGGACTTCTTGGTCTATGTGATTGACACTTAACAAAGAACTTTGTGACATAACTGCTTCCCACAGAGTGGTCCATACTGACCCACTAACCCAAAGATGTGCGTTCATTCCAAAGGGAAAATCTTCAAACACACCCAAAGGGTAGGCCCACTGACTAGGTCCAAGATGACAGTCTTGGCTCAGCTCAAGCTAGGTTATAAAAGAACTGATGGCATAGAGATAAAGTCAACAATCAGTGTTCCTTGGGAACCTGTGGAAAGGGTTTCTGCCTGCCAGAAAGGCCACTTTACTTGGGCATGCCTGTAGTTACACATCAAAGCCCATGTAAACCTCCAGACTCCTTCAGTCCCTACTCACATGTACCTGTTGTAAATTTCCAAGTCCCTCCTAGCCTGCTGACCCTTCTTACTTCCTACTGTACCCTAAACTTCCTGGCTGCTCCAGTGCACAGGCCTTCCCCCCTCAGCTACTCATTGTCCTTATACCTCCATGATCTTTCCACAAGCTGGCCATGGCTAGTCTGTTTCTTTCTCTCTCTTCTGGACTCTTCCAGATGCTTCTGGCTGCCCCTCCCCAATAGAAACCTTCCACCTAACCATGGAATGGCCATTTGGGTGGTTTCTTTACTATGTCCTCAAAGCATATAAGGATGGTCTCTTGGCAATTTTCTTTATCTTTGTTTGTTTTAGAATTATTTCAGTTGTCCACATCTGCAGGGTGCTGCATAATAATTTAGTAACTGTAGACTGTATGTAATGGTCAAGTGAGCTAACAGTTCCAGCTCCTTGAACAGGGAACTTTTGATTGCTGTGACTGTGATATTTCAACACAGTATACCAATCAAGTAAGTTAAGGAAGACTTCCATGTTCTAATTCCTTTGTGTTTGGAACCTGTCTCTGTGGCATTTCCTGTTACTTTGGCTCACAGTTTGAGATTACAGCCTATGACATTGGGGAAGAGAAGGCAGCAGCAGGAGCTGGAAGGAGCTGCTTCTACAGTAAGAAGCAGAAAGCAATGGGTGCCTGTTCACAGCTCACATTTCCCTTTTCACGTGGTCAGACAAGGCTCCCAGCCCAGGGAATGGTGCCTCTCACAGAGGGCAGACTTCCCATTTCAGTGAACCTAATTAACATAATTCTTCAAAGGCATGCCCAGGCCGGGTGGTGGTGGCACACGCCTTTAACCCCAACACTCGGGAGGCAGAGGCAGGGGGATCTCCGTGAGTTCGAGGCCAGCCTGGGCTACAGAGTGAGTTCCAGGAAAGGTGCAAAGCTACACAGAGAAACCCTGTCTTGAAAAACCAGAAAAAAAAAGAATGCCCAGATTCCCATACCCCAGGCAACTACTCTAGATAATATCAAATTGGTGACTGATATTTACAATCACAGACTAATCAAACTCCTTTATCCATTTATAAAATGGATAGTAGACTTTAAAACATATGAATATCAGCTATAATTCTGAAGTGCTGAGTCACCATACAACATGTTTATTAGTTTGCAAGTACTTTTTATTTAAATCTGTTGCTTTATTATTTAGTCCAGTAATTTTCAAACTTTAGTGCACATTCTCACACATGGAGCCTTTCAAACTCTGATTGCTACATTTCTAGCTTGCTATATCTGGAGTGGAGCTCCCATTTTTTCACTTCTATCAAAAGTTTCCGGTAATGTTGGTGATACTTGTCTGGTCAGTAATTTTGAATACCATGGCTTCTTTAAGTAGGATTTGTCTAATTATACATCTAGAAAAAAAATTCACAGAGCTAATAACAGTTGGCTGTATGATGAAAAACTTTACAAGAGATCACAAGATTCATACTTATCTGCAATGTAAGTACCAGGGTTTTTGAAATACAGAGTTCATATTTTGTGATGACAAAAATCAGATTTCGGTCAATGAGGTTAACCCAAGGCCCTGTGATGAATTATGTTTGAGAAACAAGCTTTCATGTTTCGTGCGTTCAATACAAAGGTCCAAGCCCTGCAGTCAAAGGATGAAAAGAAAACAAAAGGAGAGAACTTTCAGTAGTGACAAGTTAGAAACCTCTGTGCCTGGAGGGGAGTGTGGCTCTGTTGCCCCTACAATTCCCTTTCAGATGGAGACTTGTGTATTTCCCACAGTGCCATGTTAAGTGATAAATCATTTTGTAAGGAGGTCTACTTCACTCTAAGACACGCTAAGATACCAGATTAATCAAAATTTAATTATGTCCCTCAGCTACTGTGAATTTTTGTTCTACATTGTACCTGATTATCTCTTGAGTTCAAGTCTTAGACTCTAATGATTCCTAACATCTTACAGAGAGGGACAAGCCAAAAAAAGTACCTAATCATCAAAGTCTAAAGAATATTTTTGAGACATAAACCTGCAAGTTCGAGGTACTTTCAGCTCTGCATGTGTGTCTGGAGAGAAAGAGTGAACAGAGAAATGGAAGCAGACACGCTTCGCTGGAGGGAGAAGGTGCTGTCTTTCCAATTGTTCTTATTCCCTGCAGGAGAAATGTGAGGTTTGAATTTCAAATTAGTTTTACTGTCTTAAGGCAAATATCTGCACTCTGTTGTGATGACTGGGACCTAAATGTTCCTTGAGTGCCTAATGATACCTAACCCAGAGGCTGTGTGTGATCTTACATATTTTCCCAGCGATCATCTGAGATGTTATTTTTATCTCATTTTCATGGATAGGAAGCTGAGCCTCTGTGGGATAGTGACTGTCTTTAAAGAAATAGCTGAGGAGTGATGTGAGTCCTGAATTTCTTCCTTCAAATTCCATGTAGCTCTCCCTTCCACCTAGACTTAACAAGCTACCAAATGGTCGATCTTTTCCAAGCTAGAAGCATGGGAGCTTCAACATGGCTTTGTAACCATACCCACCTTTCCACTTGGAGGGCACTCTATCTTCAGGTCATGGACTCTGTGACGCTGTCAGGATACACTTGCACGCAACACAGTTTCAGTACTAATATCCTCTCTCTGATCTTAACTTTTACAAAAGATGCAATAAAATATTTTATGTAAATACTGTTATATAAAATAATAGGAATTTAAATATTTTACCAAGTTCTTGCTAAGAAACTAAAAGAGAATTTTAAAACACATTTGAAATTCAAATGATAAGCTAGATTATTAAAACTTTAAAGTTCAGGGAGACTTGAACACATGAGATTGTCTTTTAACCAAGTTCTGAAGAGAAAAGTGAAATAATTTCAATGGAAATTATACATAGACACTAGAAACATCTGTTACTAGTAAACAAAATGCAATTTTAAATGTATAAACATTGAAAAGGAAATTAGTTATTGTTATTGTGTTGATTTTGATTGATATGATTATTTATGAGTCAAGAAATTCACAATCACTCTCAGAATAAATAAAATAAGTGTATAGATGGCTGTTAGGAAGGAAAAATACAAAATTAATAGGCTTTCTCTAGCTTAGACATCAACTCTTGAAAGTAGAAATAAAATAATGTTCACATTAACAACAAAATCTGTAAATTTCTGGGAATAAATCCAATAAAAACAGCTATACAACTAAAACTATAAAATATAACTCATAAACATAGTAAAATTCCAAAACAAAATTGATAAGTTATTCCACATTTTGGGAGTGGGTGGAGGCTGAACCAGGGTCTCATAGCCAAGAAAACTCATGACCTTCTTGCCTCAGTCCCTTTTGAGTTCTGAGAATACAGTCAGACACCCCGTATTATCCTCATAATTCAACATGCTAATTAGGAGTATTTGATAAAACATGGATGTCCAGAGGGAATCCAATTACATAATGGGAAATTCTAAATGCTACATTTGGATCGAGGAAAGCATTAAAGAGAAGTATAGTGATATTTAACATTGGGCCTCAGAGTGAAGCTTGTTTAGCCACTGTTACATTGTCATGGGAAGAGAGAAATGGATGTTTGTGGATGTTTATAAATTCAACATCTCCTGTTGTTCGAGATTATTCTTCTTCATCCTCACATCTTACTGCCTTTTTTCCTTTCATTTTCCACTCTAGTTTTATGTCCTGTACCTAAGCCCACCGTGTGTGTGTGTGTGTGTGTGTGTGTGTGTGTGTGTGTGTGTGTGTGTTTAATTCAAATTTAATATCTACTTATGAGAGAAAAATGTGATTTCTGTCTTTCTATGCCTGTGTAATTTAACTTAATGTAATTTCTAATTTCATCATTCTTCCTACAAAAGTCATGTAACTTTTCTTTACAACTAAATAAAATCCCAGTGGGCACATGTACTACATTTTCTTCATCTCTGTTTTTAGCTATAGCGAATAGGGCAACAACAAGCATGGATTTATATGTATTTCTGTTGTAGTACTTAGAATTCCTGGGTATCTACTCAGGAATGGCAGAACTGGATCATGTGGTAATTCTATCCTAAGTTTGTTGGGAAACTTCCATGCTGAAATTGAAACATACACTATCAGAGTGAACCAAAATTAGGAAAGGACGATTTTAATTCATGATATAGCCTGAATACTAATTAATGTCTAAGAATGAATATTATGTTTGCCTAATTGAGTCTCTATCTGAAGGACTTAAAGTGATCCCTTACTGTTCATCCAAGTATTAAAAAAAGATTAAGACACTTAAAAAATATGTTAAGAGACAAGAAACTAAAAGCAAAGTTTGCTTATGGAATTAAATATTCAAATTAAAGACAGCAATTGTCTCTGAATAAAATTTAGCTATGACATACACAAATTTGTCAGTCAGAATACAGTGTTAAATAAATATAAATATGCAAAATGTGTTCCATATTTGCATATTTTGCATGCATTTATACAAATAAAAGAAAGTTATGGAAAAAACTTGCTAATGTTGATGACTTGATAGGGAGTGTTTGTAAAATAAAGAGCAAAGGTATTTTGTATATTTATATCTGTTATATAATTATTTTGTTTGTGATAAAATATTTTATAAAATTATTTTATTCTGAGTCATAAAACATTTGGATGCAGAAGCTACTTAATCTAACAATCAACCTGTCAGTCAAGACACCATCAACATGAATATCTTTTAAAATATCACTCAATGGGAAATATTACAAATTGAGCATCTGTCAGATTTGTTTTAAAATTGTTTCTCATGAAAACTGATAACCATAAATAATTCTGTATTCACCTGCCTCCCATCCTGCTGTGCAGCAGATTTTTGAAGCCATAGGTAAAACCTGATGTGTAAAGGAAGACAGTAAGTGAAGTTACTTCCTCTTCAACTACTCATTTCTTCCTTGTAGTCTACCCAGACTGAGAGAGCAGACAAGCTTCAAACTGCATGAGAATCCAGATGTCTGACTAACTCTTTCACTCAATAAGTATTTATTAAGTATTGATGTTGTGCTTGCCACCCTTTTAGGTTCAAGGAATAAATCATTGAATACACACACACACACACACACACACACACACACACACCAGAAAAAGAAAAATGGAAATGAAAAATTCTTGCCCCTCAATGGACTTACTGTTGAAGGAAAGCAAAATAAATAAATAAAATCAGAAAATTACTGCTCAAAAGGCAGAAAAAAAAATCAATGTCTTCATCATGGGGTGAAAATGAAGTCTGAAATTGTAAATAAGTTGGTCAAGGAAGCTAACATCTGATGAAGACTGGATAGATATGATAATTACATTGACTACATATTCTGGGACTTTTAAAAAGACGATTATTATTTCACACATTACAGTGATTGCAGAAGGTCTAAAA
The DNA here is from genome assembly GCA_902168405.1 of Peromyscus aztecus. NCBI lineage: Eukaryota > Metazoa > Chordata > Mammalia > Rodentia > Cricetidae > Peromyscus > Peromyscus aztecus. The sequence goes on along the minus strand of CABHPQ010174154.1, from coordinate 3,655 downwards.
TTCATCAGAGTTTTAATAAAAAGGCAGGAAGGACTATTCCATGCAGTGAATTAGTAGAGTCAAGCAAAAAAGAAAGAATTATTCCACTAAGTATGAACTGGCTCACTTTAATAAAGTGATTACATACCATTTAAGGACAAGAGCATCAGGACCAAATTCTACAACTTCCGACATCCAGTATCCATAAATGTGCTTGTTTGAGATTGCATTTGTACTCAGGAGGAAAAGGCATATCTCTACTCGCACAGTCAGTCCAATCTAAATAACTCACTAAATTCATCCACAGTTCTTCTCACAATTGGACTTCTTTATAGTCCCAGAATAGTTCTGCAGTTTTCAGGAGGGAACAGCTATTATTTGAGTTAAGAGTGTGGCTTGCCTCTGTCGTTTATAGATAAGAGTGCACTTTTCAATGTGGACGCCTGGAGGACTAGTTTTCTATAAATTTATTGTATTCCTAAAGGTCAGAGCCTTTCTCTCACTTCCTTGAGATGGATGGCAGCAGCTTTATGAAATGGGACCACACTTCATATTCATAATGTATCAGCTGGTGGAATAAATTAAACAGCAAACTTTTCTGTTTCCTTCCCCATTTTATCAATACACCAACTAGAGAATATAATACTACTGTGCTCACTCTTGTAGCCAAACTCATCTCTCAGATAAATTATAATACAGATTGTTACAAAGTTTCTCAAGCTTAGAAGTTGAAGCTGAGAGTCGTAAGCACGATGTTGTTGGTCGGCCTGTACTTTCATATTAGGGTGGTCTTGCCTGTCTTAACATCTAGAATGAGATCTGTGGGTGCTGCATTTGGTTTCATTTACTATTCCTGGAAAGAAAAGAATGATTCAAATGATTCAGAATATTCAAGAATGCTAATGCTGCAGTTCAATGACTCATCTACAGTAGAGTGAAAATGTGTCCTTCATAAATGTGTAGATTTAGTTTGGCAAGAATGCTGCCATCTCTAGGTGCAACTTCTAACACTGCCCCAGTATAACCCTTGTTAATTTCCCTGCATAGTTTCCCAGCACACTACAAGTATGCCAAAGACTCGGCAGTATACAACCAGACCCTGAGACTAGCATGTACCTGACTCTGATACTCTCTTAAGAGAAACTAGGTATATCCAAGTTTGTGTAGAGTCTTTGTTATCCTAATGCATGTGCTCCCTTCCTCCTGGACCAATCACAGGGAACCACCTCGTCTTGCCCCAGGAACATACTTCTTGTCCCTGAGTCAACTGCACCCATTGAGCCTCTTATCCTTCATTAAGCTAACTGTAGGTCTCTCACCTTTCATCAAACTAGTGTGTTTTTGCTGGTAAGAAGAGGTATGCAAGGCTTCTGGGTACCTAGATTCTGAATTAAGAGAATTGTATTGTTGCATTACATTTGTTGCCTAAAACAATTGACCAGACCACCCTAATTTCAATTGTAAGAGAAGTAGTCTCCATCTCTCCATGAAAATGGCTGCAAATCCAACTAATAAAGAGTTTTGGCACAAGAAGAATAATGACAATATTTTTTCTAAATCAGTTATTATATTAGGCAAGTAAAATGTGTTTATCATATGAACTAATGAATATGGTAAGTGAAATCATTCTGTGCTTACTCTGCTCTGTGTAAGGGCTTTATATATGCCAGTTTGTTGCGTTCTCTAAAACTCCCTGAACTAGGTATTGTTACCATAGTAGTTCAAGGCACAAGTGTAAGAGAGAGAGTTGCATTAATTGATATGGGGAATGAATGAGAACTACCTGTCACTGTTGAGTGAGTGTGACATCAGATAAGTCTCACAGGAAAGAATAAAAACCACACCAAAGTAATGTGTGCATGGAGTTCAGGCTTTGGAGCTGACAGTGTAATGTTTCTTAAGTTTGTCTAATCATCACGTTGCTCTGAGGGCACAAGTCACAAATACAGAAGCCTGGGCTATAAGCCAGACAGCACAAATGAGAAGCTCCGGGGAAGGATCCAGAATTCTGTTTTACAAACACACTAGGATGACTCGTAGTGATGAGTAATTTTCCTGCAAAGCTGGAATATTTTTACCATCTACAACCCCAAGTCATTTTAGAAAGGGGAGGAATATTCTTTGATCCCTCTTTTTCACACACACCCCCCAAGACATGAGCTCCTAGTACATCCAGCCATCAATCTTCCTGGGTCAAAATCTGTCGTTTAATTTATGTGTGAACGCATGTGCTTACACATAAACATGTTTCTGTTGTGTTACTCAGTTCTACCTTGCTATGCCAAAATATCAGAGAGAGATTGTTTCGGGATGAAGTAGTACATCGTGGAGGTTTGGTGTGGCAAAGGGAAACTGTTTAACTCTGATCATGGCCCAAGAAACCACCCCTTCAATTGTCCCCATCTCCTGTTTCCATCACTTCCCAATGGCCTGTCACACTAAACATATAGAGATATTGCTGCCATGATGTATTTGAAACTTGTATCATAGTATAATGATTCTCCATCACCAGTGAGTCCCTTCTATGTTAGTAACCATTTTATCCCACATTCATTTATTTTGCTTTTTTTGGTTGACATTGGCCTGGTATGCTGTCTTATTGACACTCATTCTATGGGTTTTCAGATACTGTGTCTTTAAAACTTCTTCTTTTTTCATTCTGTCAGTACATTGCTTTATTGCATTTCCATTTATAATTATTAATGAATTCGTGTTTGTTTCTGTTACTTTCATTTTTTTTCAATATTGCCTTATGTTTCTGGGTTCATTTTTATTATTTCCTGCTACTAGTCTTTCAAGGGGTGACAGGAATATTGGCCAGTTCTCACATCCTATGGGCTGTGGTCTGCCATTTCCTCTTCCCCATTGTGGGTAGCATTCACTAGTGTTGTTCTCTGTTTATTACACTTTTGGGGGGCCCACCACCCAGCTCCCAAATAAATCACACACAGAGGCTTATTATTACTTATAATAATAAGTACCTTATTATTACCTTAGCTTGGCTTGCTTCTTGCCATCTTTCCTTAATTTAAATTATCCCACCTATCTTTTTTTTTTACCTCTGGGCTTTTCCTTTTCTATTCCTGTATACCTTTCTTTGTTTCTTACTCCATGGCTTGCTGTGTAGCTGGGTGGCTGGCCCCTGATGTCCTCCTTCTTCTCTGGCTACTTTTTTTTCCCTCCCATATTTCTCCTCCTATTTATTGTCTCTGCCTGCCAGCCCCACCTATCCTTTCTCCTGTCTTGCTATTGGCTGTTCAGTTCTTTATTAGACCATCAGGTGTTTTAGACAGGCACAGTAACACAGCTTCACAGAGTTAAACAAATGCAACACAAACAAAAGTAACACACCTTAAAATAATATTCTACAATCCACCAGTCATTTATTTTTTGGGTATTTGTATCCTATTTCCTTTTTAATTTTGCTTAAGAAACTTGAAAATGAACATAATTTTATCCAGACTTTAATCGTTCTCTCCTCATATGGCTTCTGCAACAATTGAATGTACCATTTCTTATCTATGTACTTTTGCAAAGCAGTTTTTGAAGGAGGTTCTAATACTGCAATTTTCTGAAGCTTTGAAATCAGAGAATATTTAATTCTGCCCTTTTGATGATTATTGTCATGCAATAAATACTTTCAGTTTTTTGTTTGGGCTTTTTCTGGGTAGAAAAA